>PVKA01006164.1:72925-85469 GCA_004027165.1 Ctenomys sociabilis | reverse complement strand
TTTTTTTTTTTTTTTTTTTTTTTGAGACAGGGTCTCACTATGCAGTTCAGGCTGGCCTTAAGCTCACTTTGTAGCTCAGGCTGGTCTCAAACTCACAACAATCCTCCTGCCTCAGCCTCCCGAGTGCTGGGATTACAGGCATGCACCACCATGCCCGGCTTACTCAGCTATTAAAAATGATAAGTTTGAAGCATTTATACTGAAGTGGATGCCACTTGAACATATACTCATAAGTGAAATAAACCAGACACACATTTGTAAATATCATATAGTCTCCCTAGTATAACAAGCGAAAAGCAGAAATACAAAAGGAAATGTACAACTACTAAAATCAATTGAGTCAGATAAGGCAAAGTGAATGGCATATGCTGCAGGATACTAATCAGCTTTTCTTCTGGATGGTTAACAACCTAAGTTCACAAGTCAGAGTTGGAGAAAAGAAGAGCCACAAGGCCAGCCAACTTTTTGGCCCTAGCCTTTCAAGGTCAGCGAAGACTCAGGACATAGGAGAACCTGTACTGCAACATCATGAAACTCAGGTGAGCTCCAAATTTTCTGAACAAGGAGATTATGGAGCCACAGAGGAAAGAGATTGAAGTTCTATAGTGTGCCTGGGGAGAGTCACATGAAGAGAAAACTTTCACTCAAGCTCTCATGGAGAGCAAACTGGTCAAGCATTGGCCGTGACTCATCCACATGGATGACACACACAAAGGATCTACAGAATAATGTACAGGACTACAAGATAAACCCTGAGAGGACTTCACTGACCACATAAGAAATATAAAGTTCATGTGTTGGTATATAAGTCTTGATCTATCTAGGTCTTAACCATCCAGCATAAAAGTATAAAAATGAAGTATACATCATGGGGCCATAATATTAAGCTGAGCTGTAAATGGCTATGGTCGACAACTTTTTTGAATAACTCACTATTGTTGTGGAATGCTGGACTGTGTTGGACTGTGGTGTCAAGTTCAAGCACCTAAGTTAGTTGAATGACAATGGAGTGCCCACCTTTGACAGGTGTAGACCAAGGAAGGGGTATAGAAAGAAAAATCATGATGTGTGTGTATACACAGTACAGTTGGAATAGATAATGCTGTGCTTCTACATAATCCTATGAGAGGCAAGATCTGCACTAATGGTGCGTTGAACAGGGTATTATGTCAGCTTCTAGTACTATGGTCATCAACTAGGAAAATAATTATTGAATTTTTGAGATAATTCATGTATAAAAAATAAGTAAGCAGCTACATTCTTAATTTACTGATAAGAGACATCTGCTAAAATAATATCTGCAAATATAATATCATGTATGCACTTTGTACGATACCAAAACATTATGAAAACAGTTTGCAATGTATTAATTTATCGAATCTGTCTTGTTAAGGTGTCTTGAAACTGTCTGATTGATATTTGTACTTCAATAAAATAAAAAATTAATAAATAAATAAAGAAAGAACCAAATACTTAAAAAATAAATAAATAAATATCTAGCTTTAGTTACCAGTAGACTGTAAACTCCCTAAAGGCATGGACCAAATCTTCTTCATCTTCATACTTCTAGAGCTTAGAAAAGCACCTGATATTGGTAGTAGGTTTCCATAAATGTTTGTGGGCATATTAAACCTAAAACCAATAATCTCTAATACTGCAATGAAATTTTTTTCTTAGTATTAAAACCAGATTCTTATTCTAGCTGTATTATTTATTAGCTGCATGATCATAGGCAAATGGTTTAACATTTTTGGGCCTCAGTTTCCTCATTAATAAACAGGGCTAATAATACCTACTTGGAAATATTGTTATGAAAATTAACAAAATAACATAGTACAACAATTAGCACACACAGTGCCTGGCATGTAGTAGCCTTCCCACTTTGGCTTTAACTTGATAGAGACAACTAGGAAAAAACAAATACAAAAATAAATCACTGTAATCAAGGGAGACTGAATATAGAGAGTCATTCCTTTTAATCATTTGCCCAGAAAGATCAACAAATAAGAATCATAAGAATAAACTCCACACATGCAACTCGGTAAGAATTCACCCCAGAGCCCTCTTGGCCAACGACCACATCCAGCTTCCCATCCCGGGTGAGATCTTAGTCTGAAATACCAAGCATAGTTAATTCTGACTGGAATAGAAACTTCCTCATATGGAATGTGTTTACAGGCAGGAGATGGAGGAAGAAAACTTCACCGCAACCACATCAATCAACTGTTTTGCAACCTGGCAGAAACACTGCAGAACTGTTGGTGGAGACTAACACCCACACAACTGCACTTACCTGTAGCCAAGAACCAGCTTAGACTAGATAAGAGCAGCTTCTGCTTTTACTAAAACAATGGTCAGGCTGCACAAAGTTAACATTTCTTTTTTTCAAAGTTAACATTTCTAAGGTCAATTCATCCTTCTACATGTGAGCAGCACCACCGAAGAGGACACCAGGCAACTTTATGCATATGGGAGCACAACCACAGCATCAGTCTCATTCCTCATATGTCAAGATAAAAGAACAGATTTAACTTTCTCTGTTTCCTATTCATAACATG
The DNA here is from genome assembly GCA_004027165.1 of Ctenomys sociabilis. Classification (NCBI taxonomy): domain Eukaryota; kingdom Metazoa; phylum Chordata; class Mammalia; order Rodentia; family Ctenomyidae; genus Ctenomys; species Ctenomys sociabilis. Next base: position 82,911 of record PVKA01006164.1, on the reverse strand, counting down.
CTTACCTCTGCAGAGCCACTGGTATTCAGAACACCTACTTCCTTGGATTCATTCACTTTAGCCTGTTGTGTCATTACAGATGGAACAACTTCACTGAGACTCTCTCTCTTCTGAAGCTTCCTGATTAAGCGCTGCTGGTCACTGGAAGAAACAGTTCTCAGTGGAGCTCTGGGTGGGCTCTGCCTCCTCCAAGATGCCCTTCTCCAAGCTAGTCCCAGAAAATGTGGTACATCATCTTCAGACAAAAAGCCCAAATCATATGCCATTTGGGATTTTTTAAAAAATATCAGCATGGAATTGGAAGAGTCTGTCCTAAAAGGCTGGCAGCTCTGGGGGTTGCTGCAGTTGGCCTGAATACACATCCCTTCTAGCCACCAAAGGGCATGGCAGGCAGAGTCCAGGCAGCAGGCAGCCCAACATGACTGGAGAGAAGGGGTTCCTTTAACAAGCCAGAGGTGATTTTCTCCCCCAGATCTCAGGCCAACTCCAAATTGTGTCTTTCCCTGCTGGCACCTACTCTCGTTGGCATCTAAAAACAAAGAATAAAAACATTTTAAAAAGAAAGAACAACAGAGACTACTGCTCCATGAAGGGCCCTGAATGCCAACATTTCAAGCTATTTTGAAGACAGATTTCTAAGAGGATGAGAAAACTGTCTAGTAAGGGGAACAGAGGGAGTAAAAGGCAGCATCTTTTGGCTCAGGATATTTTAGCTTGTAGGAAAATTACTCCATGTTCACTGATGGTTGTCCTTCTCAATGAGTCTGACATGTAGCCCCTTTTACAGTTTATGGAACAGAAAAACAAAACAATACATCCATATTGTAACTGTTTGCCAGTCTGGTGGTTTTGTACAACACAGTATCAATCAAAGTAATAGTGAAGATTACTAAAAATGTAAATCATAAGAGGGATTCTACTAGAAGGAACTTCTGAATGACAAGCCATGTCATGATTTAAAGAGAGAGAGAGAGAGAGAGGAAGTAGAACAGTGCTTACTACGAGTAACCAAGATAACATGGTCCATAATTCTAGCTGTCATTTAGGGATAAACTTTAGGCTCTTGAACTATTTCTGGTATGGCATTGATCCTGGTGATATAATGCATCATCTTTGCTTCCTTAGATGAAATAACAATAAAATGTGTTTAAATGAAAGTAATTTTATTTATTTATTTATTTATTTATTTATTTATTTTTATGTATTTAGAACAGACTTTCACTATATAGCTTGGACTCCTAGTGATCCTCCTATTTTCTGCCTCCCTAGCACTCGAAATACAGGCACGCATCACCATGCCTAGTCTATGTTTTTTATTCTATTTTATTGTTATGTAGTTAGGTTCATTTTTAAGAGGTGAGTTATACAGATATCTTGCAATCATTGGGATAAGGGTTACAGAGCAAGAATCGGAGTAAGGCAACTGAGGTGCCCCCAGAATAAAATTTTAAAAGGTAGTTACTTTCAGAGTCATGAATTCAGGTGTTCTTACATAATTTTGACTGGGTATACTTCTCTAAATTTCATGTTTTGAGCACTTTTCTTTCCTGATCCTAATCCCAGTCTTGAGATTATAACATACATACATATATGGAGGAAGTGTGCAATAGAATCAAAGCATTGAAGAAATGGATACTTACATGTATATGTATATATAACTGAAAAGGGATTCCCACAAATAGACTAACTGTGGACACTATCACCTGTAGATAAAGGAAGATAAGGAAGTCTTCTAGACTTCTGAGTCAGGAGCACCATATACAGAAGCTAGCCTGTAGTCTACAATCAACTGGAAAGACGGAAAATGCCATGGGATAACAGAGGTAGAGACTGGAACAATGCAACTGCAAGCCAAGGAATGCCAAAAATTAACAGCAACTACCAGAGCTAGGGAGAAGAAAGATTTAACTAGAACCCCAGAAGGAGTAAACCTTAAATCTAGATTTCTAACCTCCAGAACTATTGACTAACACCAAATTGTCTGCTTTTGCCCAGGGGAACAGTTCAGGAAACAAATGATCTCAAAACTACCAAGAGCTGATCTAGGAACCACTGACACTTGGGCATATAGCTGTTGCCTTCATCCAGATCAATGGGAGACACCTGATTCCATTCAGTTGACCCTGTAGAGGGACACAATGCCACAAAACTACTGTAACCTGGTTACCCACATGCTTCTCTCTTTCAAACCAAAACTATTCATTCAACTGGAACTATTCACCATAAAAACTATACACCACAGCCCTGAGGAGAGTTGTGAATGCTGTCAGGTACTTGTGCAGTCTGGAAGTATGGTTTGAAATAGTTATAAAGCAGAATATTTCTGAAAGACATGTTCTGGGATAGCAAAGAAGTGTCATGATGGAAACAGACTTAGACTGGAAGGAAAGAAGCTCCACAGAGAACAGGTACCATAAACACAAGTAATTTTGGGAAGTCTTGAAATACAACTCCTTCATTAGCCACCAGAGAAATCATATTGTTGAACAACCTTTAAGTATAAAAAATATGGAATAATCTTTTTGAACAAACTATGTCACTATCATCTCTTTTAAATCATCATAAAATTCACATAAGTAGGCAACTCCATGCATGTATTTAGTGTGGAGAATTCCTCAAGAAGCACTCAATGCTTATTTATTAATAATCAGAGAAATCCTTCTAGAGAGAAACTTTGGAAATGGAATAAATGTGAAAAGCCTCTAAGAATGCTATCTTTTCAAAGACATCAAAGAATTCAAAATAGTCAAACGCTACAAATGTCACAATAGGCAAAGCCTTTGTTCAGAGGCAATCTTTATTATCAGGAGAGAATTCATGGAGAGAAGACTTTTGAATGCATGAAATGTGGGAAAGCTTTCAGAGATAACTTGTGTGGACCATCAGAAAAACCATCCTCATGAAAAAAAAATAGTATAATTAATGCAGAAAAGCCTTGGAGAAGAACTCAAGTGTTATCAGTCATGAAAAATGATACAGGAGAGAAATCTTCTCATTATTATAAATGTGGTTACTCCTTCAGGGACACCATCTCCTTTGCTGGCTATCAGAAAACTCATAGTGAAAATAACCAGGTCAGTGTGGTAGCTATGGAAAAACCATTTGGAGGAATTCTAGTCTTGCTGAACAATAGGGAATTCATCTGGAGAAGAACACTAGCATGAGAAGAAATGTGTGAAAGCCTTCAGGCATAATTTAAGCCTGGTGATCATCAGAGAATCCATACCTTACAAAAGTAGTCTTATATAGAAGAAGGTATAGAAGTCTTTACCCTAAAGGGTAGTCTTTAAGCAATGTAAGAAAGTCATCAAACGTAGTCAGTACAATAAACCACACAAAAGTACTTTATTCCTTCTGATGATCAAATAGGAGACAGTCAATAAATTACATCATTGCCGGGCGTGGTGGCGCATGCCTATAATCCCAGCACTCGGGAGGCTGAGGCAGGAGGATTGTTGTGAGTTCGAGACCAGCCCGAGCTACAAAGTGAGCTTAAGGCCAGCCTGAGCTGCATAGCAAGACCCTGTCTCAAAAAGACAAAAAAAATAAATAAATAAATAAAAATAAATAAATAAATTACATCATTAACAAAAATATTCTTTTTTTTTTTTCAGAACCAGAGATTGAACTCAGGCCCTTGTGCTTGCCAGGCAAGCTCTTATTCTAAACAAAAGTATTCTATATACCTCTACCCTGGAAACCATCCCCTCTATGAAAATATTCATTATTGGGTGGCCTCGACTTAGTGAAATAGCTGAAGAACCTAAACATCTATCAGTATGGAAATAGTTACTATAGAATACAACGTAGTAATTGAGAAGAATGATAGATCTCTATATGTAGCTGTGAAAATAATCCCATACTACCTTGTTAAGTTTAAAAAAAAACAAGTTAAACAGGGCTAGCCAAATAGCTCAGCGGACTAAAGCCCCTGCTTAGGCAGAGTGCAGTGGCCAGAGTTTGATTCCCTGCCTGCTGTGCCTGCCCCATCCCTAGGGTGCACTGAAAAATAATAATAATAAAAATAAAAGGTTTTATTTTTTGTATTTTAGGGAAGGGACTACAGTGTGTTTAGGGTCTCACTACTAGATCAGACTTGTAGTGATCCACCTGTTTACAGCCTCCCAAGCACTGGGATTACAGGAATGTGCCACCATGCCCAGTCTTAATTGCCATCTCAGCATGCCCTGGGGGCGGGGCCGGCACAGCAGGCCAGGGATTAAACCCGGGGCCCCTGCGCCTGCTTGCAGACACTTTAATCTGCTGAGCTATTTGACTAGCTGAAAAGTTAAATTTAATTGTAAAAGAAAAACTTCAATGATGTATACTTCCAGCATAAAATCTGGAAAAAGTAAATTAAAACCCAAAATAATTAGAAAAAGGAAATAATAATCAGTGAAAGGAAAGCATAATCAATGAAACATAACAAAAAAAAGTATTAAAAAATCAATAAAATCAAAAATCGGTTGTTTCAAAAACTTTAGTCAGGGGTGGGGTAAAAAAAAAAAAAACTTTAGTCAGACTCATCACAGGAATATAAAAGAAGAGAGACAGTGTCTGCCACAAGTTAACAATATCAAAAATTTTTAAAAAGTTATCACAGACTGAATAAATCAGCAGCACCAAACTATATGGTGGGCAACCTGAGGTATTGTTGGTTGGTTTTTTTTGTCTTTTTGAGACAGGGTCTCACTATGCAGTTCAGGCTGGCCTTAAGCTCACTTTGTAGCTCAGGTTAGTCTCAAACTCACAACAATCTTCCTGCCTCAGCCTCCTGAGTGCTGGGATTACAGGCACGCGCCACCACACCCGGCTTATTACCAATATTTGTACATAGTTTTATCAGAACAGATTTATATTTATTTATGTATTGTAAATAGCAGCTTTGCTTTACTAAAGCACAGTGAAGTTGCACAATGGTGACCACAGGCCCATAAGATCTAAAATACTTAATATCCTACCCTGTAAGAAAAAGTTTGACTTATGATTTATCCAACTGTTTGATTCACTTACTACTGAGCAGAGCCTAAATTTAGCTGATAATTTATAGAAGATTAATAGGAAACAAATGACTTTTTTTTAGAGACATAAGTTATTTCTGTCCAACTTCAGATGTGGTGAGGCACATGTGTAATCTCCGCACTCAGGAGGCTGAGACAGGAGGACTGCTACAAATTCAAGGCCAGTCTGGGTTACACAGTCACTTCAAGGCCAGTCTGAAGTACATAGTGAGAACTTGTCTTTAAAAATATATAATAATAACAACAACAAATTTCTGTCCAGTACAAAAGATGACCTCAAATGTTTGGTCATTTCCTATTTAGATATCAATGTTTCACATCTACCTTACAAACTTATTTCATCATCCTTTTTCTGGATAGTCACATAAATCTGTGCTCCTCAAAAGAATATTTATTATTCAGTGAGCCCCTCACTCAGGAAGACACATATGCTTTGCCCTCTGAGGGTGTTTGGTTTGGTTCGGTTTTGAGACCAAGGGTCCTTTGCTTGTGTTCTCTTGTTTTTAGTACTGGAAACTGAACCAGAGCCTTCACCCTGAGATATACCTACACAGTCCTGGCCCTTTTTATTTTTTAAGGCAAAGTCCTGGGGCCGGGGAGATAGCTCAGTTGAATAAGTGTTTGCCTGGCAAGCGCAAGTGCCTTGGTTCAATCCCCAGCACCGCAAAAAAAAAAAAAAAAGACAAAGTCTTACTGAGTATCAGGGTGGGCTTGAACTTGTGATTCTCCTGTTTCAATTTCCCAAAGTGCTGCCATTATAGACATGTGTCACCTGCCAGTTCTCCCTTTGAATTTTTGGAGTGTTTTGAAATGTATATACTCTGAAACACACAAGACATTCATATTCATTTAGGGCACAAGACATAAAAAAATTACCAAATTTTAGAGGAAGGGGTTATCTTTTAAAAGGCAATTCTAGTTAAATACTTATCTGGGGCTAAAATCCTCCCAAAAAATAATTCCAAGCTGGGTGTGGTGGTGCATGCCTGTAATCCTATCACTCGGGAGGCTGAGGCAGGAGGATTGCTGTGAGTTCTTGAGACCAGCCTGAGCTACAAAGTGAGCTTAAGGCCAGCCTGAACTGCATAGTGAGACCCTATCTCAAAAAGACAATAAAAAAATTAAATAAATAAATATAATTCCAAGTATTCTGAGCCTTTGTAATTCCATTCTATAGATGAGAAGTCATTAATAGGGCAGGCCGTTCTTCCTTTGTATATTCCATCACATTAGTTCTCTAAAGAAGAATACATAAGTAAAGTATGGCCTTACACACTTGAAGCCAGCACATATGCTTAAAAGGTCATCATAGAGGAGGTGAAATAGCTCAGTGGACTAAGAGACTGCTTAGGTAAGCAGAAGGACCAGGGTTCAATTCCCAGCACCACATGCTGCGCCCCAGCCCCACCACTGGGCGTGCTAGGCCAGCCACCGAACACGGCATGGTGGCACAGGTCTGTAATCCCAGCGCTGGGGAGGCTGAAATGGAAGGATCATTATGAGTCCAAGCTGCATAGTAAGACCCTATACCAAATACATTAAAAATAATAATAAATTCTTTAAAAAGGTCATCATATAGACTATGTTACAAGACAAAATTATTTAACATTTAATGTTATGAGGAAAAAACTAAAAATAAAAGTGCACACACAGTCAAATTCCCTGAGGAAGGGACAACTAAGTTAACACCTAAAGAATGAAATGCAAAAGCAGAGGAAATAGGAAGGTAGAAACCAGAAAGATCAAACCAAGGTCACAAAACTCAGAAAGAACATAGGAGGAATTAAAAGTGATTCAGTATAGTTAAATGTAGCTTTTTCCTTACAGAATTTCATCCATCCTGAGGCTTCAATTCTACTTACATTCCCACCACTTTCTTCCTTTTCTTTTTCTTTTTCTTTTTTTTTTTTTTTTTTGCAGAATCAGGAATTGAACTCAGGACCTTGCGTTTGCTGGGCAAGTGCTTTTTCTACTGACCTATTTCCCCAGCCCCCCCACCACTTTCTAATGGGGATTTGTATTTCTAGTCCACAGTGTGTTTCTGCTGCCTTTTGGTGAGAATATAAAAAAAAGAAACTTTTTGTTTTGTGGTGTTGTTTTGTTTGTTGTGAAGGAAGGACTGAACACAGGGTCTATGCACTGAAGCATTTTTTGGCCTTTTCAGACAGGTCTCACGAAGGTGCTAAACTGCCCAGACCAGGCTCAAACTTGCAATCCTCACATCTTAGCTTCCCAGAATGCTATGTAGGAATACAGGCATGCACCGCCATACTCAGGTGAAAAAATGATAGTTCTTCATTTAGATGCCAGTTACACAAAGCTAAAAATAAAACTTTCTGAACAGAGTAGACTTTGATTGTATGGTCTTTCAGAAATCTTCCTGACTCTAAGGAGTGGCTTTAAAATCTCAGTGTGGTCTGACCTTCCCTATTCTTCAGGCCTTAAATCTTTGTGCTTGAACTTTCTGTCCATTCCTGAAAAGAACTTGCTCTCTCCTCCCACAGGTAACTAAATTTACAGCATGGATGGGACTGTTCAGAAAGGAGAGAAAAGAAGAAGGAGAAATGTTCAGGATTCATCTTCTTTTCTCCCCTTACCCAGTTAGGATTCAACAGTACATAACTGCAACCTCTAAAGCACAGATAAGCTCAACTTTATTACTGCAGCTGTCCAGGAAAATGGAAATCACAGAGGAGTCCGTCATGAGAAAATTGAAGAGAAATATATTCTCCAAATGCAGATCGGGCCTACTATTAAAGAAAACAATGGTCTCCATGTCATTGGCATTGGGCTTCCTGGCCGTTGGAGTATTCCACCTTCATTTACTCATGTCCTATGGCAGCCACTTCAAGTTCTCACCATTCTTTTCAAAATTTGGGCAACTTTACTTCTCATCTCAACTACCCTCCTTATCTCCTTATTCATTCTCCATTCAACAAATACTACCAAGCATCCATGTCAGGAATTATTTTGATAAACTTATAATTGAGATGGGGGAGTCAAAGATAAAATGGACACAGTAAAAAAATGTAGGACTATAACCTAATGTAAGTGCTCTGAAGAAAAATTCAGCCTTTATAAAATAAAGGTAGTCAGGCTGGTGAGATAGCTCAGTAAACTAAGCACCACAGGGTCTCGGGTTCAATCCTGGCATCACATGCTGCGTCAGTTCTGCCCCTGGGCACTGAGCCAGCCACCAAGTCCAGGCATGGTGGTACAGGCCTGTAATCCCATCTCTGGGGAGGCTGTGTTTTAAAACAGGAGGATCACTAGGAGTCCATGCTGCTAGTAAGACCCTGTACCAAATACATTAAAAATAAAGATAGGTAAACTTAAAATTTATTGTACAGATATACTAGCACTATATGACAGGTATGAAAAATATTCACTGTATATGGATTGAAATAGGAAAATATTGGAATCAACTTACACATCCATCAGTTGAGAACTGGATAAGTAAATTGTGGGAGAGCCATGCAGCTACATGGATGAATAAGATCATTATACAGTCTTGATACAAAAAGATATTCAAGATACATTATATAAAAAAGAAAGATGCAGGGTAGTATGAATAATGTGGTACAATTTGTAGAGAAAGCAGAGGGGGAAAAAAAAAATATATATATATATATATATATATATATATATATATATATATATATATATATATATATACTGCACACACATATGCCTAACCTTTTTTGGAGGAATAATTAAGAAACTGGCATGGCTGCCTTTGCAAAACAAAATCAGATGGCTGAGAAACTGAAGTAAATGTTTGTTCACTAAATACCTTCTTACACCTTTGTGTGTGTGTGTGTGAATTTGTATAATTTACACATGGAATCATTTGAAAATAATTTTTTTAAAAGTTAAACAAAAAAATTTAATAGCATTTATCCTAGTTGCTTTTCTCTCATGCTTTAGCAAAATGCCCAAAAGTTAAAAGAGGGAAAGTTTACTTAACTCACAGTTTGTATAAATCTCAGGCCATAATCGGCTGGCTCCAAGACAGGGTGACCCATGGCAGAGGGCAACAATTCATGGGGATTGAAGACAGCAAAAAATGAAAAAGAAATAAAATTCCTTCTGTCCTTTATATAGCATCCAGTCTACCAGGATGAGGGAGGTGTCAGTCCAATCAGTGGACTGATCCAGCAATCACAAACCCTTAATCCCAGCCCCTTAGCCCCATCAACCAATCCCACTCTCTAGACTCAGCTACCTCTGAAAAACGTCCTATGACAGGTTGAGGCTTTCGGGGGACATCTAGACACAAACCAAACAGCATCCTAGGGCCTTAGAATGAAGATGAAAGTCCTTAAGGTAGGGTTAGACGTGCAGTTCAGTGGAGAGTGCTTGCCTAGCATGTGTGAGGCCATGGGGTCAATTCCTAATACTACCAAAAAAGGGTCTGGACACTGCTTGCCTTTCTAGTCTCACCTTGTATTATGCTCCCCCTTCTTTGTGATGTTCCAACCTACAGACCTCTAATCCCTTCAATGGGCCTTTCTTTTTTTTTTTTTTTGTCTTTTTGAGACAGGGTCTCGCTATGCAGTTCAGGCTGGCTTTAAGCTCACTTTGTAGCTCAGGCTGGTCTCGAACTCACAACAATATAGCTGCCTTCCAACAGGCCTTTTTCTCTCCCCTCGCTGGAGCTTCCTGACTCCTTTTTCCATCCAGCTCACTCCTAATATGAAGTCTCAGCTCAGCCATCATTTACTTAAAGAAACTTCCACTTGCTCAATAGCTTTTCTTCTTACTACAATTTAAAAATTTTAGGACAGGAGCAGGCCCGATAGCTCAGCAGACTAAAGCGCCTACTTAGGCAGAGTGTAGCAGCCAAGGTTCGATGCCCCTCCCACCCCCCACCCCCATCATGCTGTGCTGACCCAGGCCCCACCCCCCTTCCCCTTACCCCCCCCCCATCCCTGCTGAGACAGCGATTGAGACTAGGCATGGTGG
>PVKA01006164.1:0-72825 GCA_004027165.1 Ctenomys sociabilis | reverse complement strand
AGTGGCCTAAGCACCTGCCTGGGCACACACATGCTGTGGCAACACTGGAACCCCCGGCATGCTGTAACAGCCATATTGAGACCCTATACCAAAAGAAGGAGATTAAAAAAATAAAATTAAGAGGCTGGAGAGATAGCTCAGTAGAATGAGCGCTTCCCTGGCAAGGGTAAGGGACTGAGTTCAATCCTCGGTTCTGCCAATAATACTAATACTACTACTAATAATAATAAAATTAAATTAACATAAAAACTTAAGCCAAAAAAAAAAGACTTCAGGACCATGTTTGTTTTACATGTGTTTCTCCTTCCATCACCATTTCTCAAACTCTAACATAGGACTTGGCATATTACATTGCAGGTACACAAAAAATATTTTAAAATAAATGCATGTATGCATATACATGAATAAAGCACTGAAATAATGAACATATAAAATTTGTTCCTAATTTAGGAAATTAGGTGGCCAGGCTTAACTAAAAACATCCAGATGTCTACTCCAATAAATTGGAGAACCCAAAGAAATTTATTTCTACATAAATATGAATTGCCAAAACTGAACCATGATATAAAAGTCCTAAATAAATACAACAGGCAATGAGGCTGATGCAGCAAATTTTTTTTAATATATTCGGTACAGGGTCTCACTAGGAAGCTCAGACTCCTAGTGATCCTCCTGTTTCCAGCCTCCTCAGTTCAGCATGCCCCATGGTTAGGGCCAGTGTGGAATGTGGTGCCAGGGATCGAACCCCATTCCCTGCATTTGCCTAATCAGGCACTTAGTCTGCTGAGCTATCTCACTGGCCCTTCAATGCAGTGATTACAAAAAAAAAAAAAAAAAAAAAAAAAAAAAAAAACCCAACTAAGAAAAGCTTAGAATTTAATGAATTTACCATGAATATGTATTTCAGAGAAAATCTAATAATATTCTTCAAGCCCTTTATTGTTTTCCTTTTTGTGTCTTTTTGAGACAGGTTAAGCTGGCCTTGAACTCACTGTGTAGCTCAGCCTGGTCTTGAACTCACAGCAATCCTCCATCTCAGCCTCCTGAGTGCTGAGATTATAAGCCTGTGCCACCATGCCTGGCTTCAAACTCTTTAATGAAATTGAAAGGGAGGTACTCCCAAAGTCACTCCTGAAAGTTGCCATTACCATGATTCCAAAATCAGACAAGCACCCAATCAGAAAAGAGAAGTACAGGCCAATCTGTAATGAATACAAATACAAAAATTCTCAACAACAAATATAAGGGCCGGCCAAATAGCTCAGCAGATTAAAGCACCTGCAAGCAGGCACAGGGGCCTGGAGTTTGATCCCTGGACCTGCTGTGCTGGCCCTGCCCCTGAGGTACGCTGAGATGGCAATTTAGACTGGGCATAGTGGTGCACACCTGTAATCCCAGCTCTTGAGAGGCTGTAAACAGGCAGATCACTACAAGTCCGATCTAGTAGTGAGACCCTGAACACCTATCTATAGACCCTTTCCTAAAAATGCAAAACAAAGAAATAAAAAAGAACAAATAAAATACAACAAATGATAAAAAAAAGATCATAGATCGTAACCAAGTGGTCTTCATCAAGGATGTGAGGATGGTTCAACATATGCAAATCAATAAATGTAATACCAGACAGACAAAACTCATATGATCATTTCAACAGCCCTAGAAAAAGCCTTTGACAAAATCTAACAATTCATAATAAAAATTCAGAAGAAAAATAGTTATAGAAAGACCTTAACTCAATCAAATAAAAGACATGCATATATGTATGGAAAGTGAGACAGAGAGAATAAAAAATGTATACACATTTTGGGGAAAGAAAAACAATATGATGCTTTTTCAACAGATGTTGTTATCCTCATATGGCGGCCCCTACAGGATGTGATATATTGCAAAAAACTCACTACAGTGCTAGCCCTTGGAATAGAAACTGAAAATGTAAGTGCAGCAATCTCGATAACCAAAGTTACCCAAGCAACAGTTCATCATACTAGTAAATGACTGGAAGACAATGGCCACCACTTGGAGCACCTACTGTAATTGTATATGCCAAAGATAACTTTTATATTTCCTGGTGTTTCAATAAATTTAGCATTAAAACATTTATGCAAGTAAGAGTGTATACATCTTTTGGCATTAAAAAAAATACATATATATATATATATATATATATATCCCCAGAAAAAGTCTTTGACAATGAAAATCCAACAATGATTCATGATATAAAAAAAAAAATCCTGAAGAAAAATGAGTATAGAGGAGCTGGTGAGATAGCTCAGCAGACTAAAGTGCTTGCTTAGGCAAGCTTAGGCAAGCACAGGGACCGCGCTTTCACCCCGGCACCACATACCACGCCAGCCCCGTCCCCAGGGTGGACTGAGCTGACCAGAGTCCCAGTATAGTGGCTCATGCCTGTAATCCCAGCACTGGGGAAGGTGAAAGCAGAAGAATCAAAAATGAGTGCAAGCTATGTAGTGATACCTAGCAACAAACAAATATATAAAAGAAAGGAAGGAAGGAAGAAAGATCTTATTTCAATTTCTCAATTGGAATACCTATATCTTTATCTATGGAAAGAGAAAGAAAAAAAGGGAGGGGGGAGAAAGAAAGAGAGATTTTTTTTGAGACAGGGTCTCGCTATATGGTTCAAACTGGGCTTGCATTCACTGTGTGACCCAGCTGCCTTCAACCTTGCAGCAATCTCTCTGCCTCAGCCTCCCAAGAGCTAGAATTACAAGTGTGCACCATGATGCTCACCTGATAAAAGCCATTTATGACAAACCTACCACCAACATCACATTAAATGGAGAACTCAAAAGTTTTCCCTCTAAAATCAGGAACAAGAGAAAGACTCCACTACACCACTACTGTTCAATATGGTCCTTAAAAAATTAGCCAGGGAAATCAGGCAAAAGAAAAAAATAATAATAAAAGAGAATGTACAGGAAAGAAAAACATCAAATTATAACTCAGAGATGACATGATCCTCTGCATAAAAGGTCCAAAAGCATCCCACCAAGACTCCTATAATTAATAACCAGATTCACTAATCTCACAGGATTCAAAATTAACACACAGGGGCTGGGGATACAGCTCAGTGGTCTAAACACCAGCAGGCAAGCATAAGGACCTGTGTTCAATCCCCAGTACTACATGCAGAGCCAGAGTGTAGAGAAACCCTCAACCAAATAAATAAACAGAACATTAAAAAAAAATTAATAGCATTCTTATACAACAATAAGAAACTCACCAAGAAAGAATTTAGGAAAACCACACCATTGACAATAGCATCAAAAAAATTAAATACTTGGGAATTAAACTGATCAAGAAAGTGAAAGACCTCTACAACACTGCTCTGAAAAAGGAGATCAAAGAAGACATCAGAAAATGAAAATACATCTCTTTTTCCTGTCAAAATGCAAAACTGACACAAAAATTTGATGTAATCCCAATCAAAATACCAACAGCATTTCTCACAGAACTACAGAAAACAGCACTAAAATGCACATGGAACCAGAAGAGATCCAGAATAGCAAAAGCAATCCTGGGCAACTAGATTAAATCAGGAGGCATCACAATCCCAGACTTCAAGTTATATTACAAAGCTGTAGTGATAAAAACTGGCACAGAAACAGACATATGGGCCCAAGGAACAGAGCAAAAGATGCAGAAACAATCCAGGGTACATTCAGCTATCTGATCTTTGACAAAAAGGCCAAATAATACACTGAATGAAAGCTAGCCTCTTTAACAAGTGGGTGCTACAAAACCTGACTTATCCAAATTCAAAGAATTGAATTCAGACCCATATCTCTTACCATGTACTTAAATAAAATCAAAATGGATCAAAACTCTAAATATAAAACAGAAATACAATCTTCTGGGAGATAAAATACATGAAACACTTGAAGACATAGGTGGAGGCAAGGACTTTCTGAACAAAACCCCAACTGCAAAAAAATAACATCAAGAATTAACAAATGAGGAGGTGGCCAGATAGCTCAGCAGACTAAAGCACCTGCTTAGGCAGATGCAGGAACCAGGGTTCAATCCCAGTGTGCAATGTGCTGGCCCCGCCCCCAGAGCCAGCTGAGACTGCAAATGAGACTGGGTGTGGTGACACATGACTGTAATCCCAGTGCTTGGGAGGCTGAAAAATAGGAAGATCACTCTGAATCCGATCTGTGTAGTAAGACCCTGTAGACCCTGTACTACATACACAAAAAACAAACAAAAACCAAAGAAATAAATTTTTAAAAAAAGAATTAACAAATGAGATCATATCAAATTAAAAAGTTTCTGCAAAGCAAAGGAAACAACCAACAGAGTGAAAAGACAACCTACAGAATGGGAGACAAGTTCTGCCAGCTATTCCTCAGACTAATATTCAGAATATATAAAGAACTAAAAAGGAAAAAATACATATGTGTGAAAATAAAAGACCCCATCAAAGCTGGGCAACTAAAATGAATAGACACTTCCCAGATGAACAAGTACAAATGGCCAGTAAATATATGAAAAATATTCAACACCTCTGGCTATTAAATAAAACACTTAAGATTCCATTATACTCCTCAAAGAATGGCCAGCATCAAGAAATCAAAAGCAGGACATAGTGACACATGCTTCTAATCCCTTGGGAGGCTGAGGCAGGAAGCTTGTTAGAGTTCAAGGCCAGACTGAGTAAAGAGTGAAACCCTGCCACACCCCCCAAAAAGTCAAATAATAACAAATAATGAAGCTGTGAGGATAAAGGGACCTTTCTACATTGTTGGTGGGAATGTAAACTAGTACAGCTACTATGAAAATCAATATAAAGATTCCTCAAAAAAAGCTAAAACTCACTTGGGAGGCTGAGGCAGGAGGATTGTTGTGAGTTTGAGACCAGCCTGAGCTACAAAGTGAGCTTAAGGCCAGCCTGAACTGCATAGTGAGACCCTGTCTCAAAAAGACAAAAAAAGAAAAAAAAAAAAAAAAGCTAAAACTATAAATTCTATTTAGCCAAGCTAGTCCACCCTAGTTATGTTCCTGAAAAGTTTAAAGACATCATAGCACAGCAATACATGCACACCTATGTTTATACATAAATCCTGTAAGCAGCCTAAATGTCCATTAACAGATGAATGGATAAAGAAAATGTGATATTTATACATAATAGAGCACTATTTTGCCATAAAGCATAAATTTGAGTCATCTGTAGGAAATGGTACACCTTGAAACCTAATAGTAAATGAAATAAATTAGACACACAAGCTTAAATATCACTTGATTTCTCTTAACATGAAAAACCCAAAATATAAATAAAAAGCAAAAAAAAAGATAACAGGAAATAGGGAGAGAGAGCGATTTCTCTTAACATGAAAAACCCAAAATATAAATAAAAAGCAAAAAAAAAGATAACAGGAAATAGGGAGAGAGAGCATCTGCAAAAGGGAAGGGGACTGTGACAGAGTGGGAAGGGAACAGAAGGGGCTGAAAGACAGAATGAAGGTATGTCATGTGCACACACCAGAGCCCCACAAGGAGTGTGGTCACCTGGCTCTGCACGCTTGCAATACAAAGAACAGCAGAAAGCTGACAGAAATATCTGGGATGGTGCAGAACTTTGAAAGGAATGAGACAGGGTGCCACAACAAATGAAGGAGTTGAATATAGTCACTGGATGAGTCATGATTAGGGCAGGAAAGGATATAAACTTCAAAGAGCCTAAGTATTTACACAGAAGTAGAAGAACAATATTCAAAAATTTTCAGAAACTTGCTTCTGAACTCAGAGGTTCCTGTGACATGGTAGAGTGAAGAGCCATGCAAGAAGGGACAAAGTATATCTCCAAGATAAAACCAGTCTCAGACCCTTCTACCTAAAGTCTTTTTTTTTTTTTCAGTACCAGGAATAAAACTCAGGACCTTGAGCTTCCCAGGCAGGCGCTATTGAGCTGTCTTCCCAGCAATGAAGTCTTTTTTTTTTTTAAGTCTTAACTAACAAGTTCAACAACAAATGAGGTTTATTATTTCAATGAATTCTTATCACAATTTGGACACCTTCTGCCTCTCAGGAGCTATTCTTATCCCCAATTCCATTTCTCTAATGAATTTTCCTACTCAAAAAATAAATTAAAAGCTGAAAGAGGGCTGGGTGTGGTGGTGCACACCTGTGACCTCAGCACTTGGGAGGCTAAGACAGGATTGCTGCTAGTTCAATACCAGCCTGGGATACATAGTAAGTTCAAGGCCAAACTGAACTACACAGTGCAGTGTAGTTCAAACCAAAACCAAGATATTAAAAAAAGAAAAAAAAAAAAACTTTGGGAAGGGAGTAATAGTAAATGCCAGTGACTCAAAACAGCCCAAAGTTATACAAGAATGTCAAATCAGACTCATACAAATCACAATCACTAAGGCATGAAAAAGAGGGTGAAAAAAATCTAAGGAACTGATGACAGGACGGCTGCCTACTCACCCTTCAATGAGCAGGCAAAAATTCTGAGACAAATCATGAGGAATGTCTTATCCAGCTAAATGGGGAGGAAACAGATTTAGATTAGGGGGTAATGGTCGAGGGCATTTATGAAGAATTCAAAGCCAAAAGAACACAAAAGTTCTATTTCCTGATTGGGAAAATCAAGACCTTTAAGAGAAGACATAAAAACAGGGGCCTGGAGACCATACTTTAAGATTGATTTGTCTTACCCAGACCTCCCTTTGCTTCTGTATTTCCCTGAAAAATGACAGGCAAGCTATACAATAATCTGGATATAAGAGAAATGTCAGCTAGGCACAGCAGCCCATGCCAGTACTGACAGTGTGCTGGGAAGCTGAGGCAGAGGGATCACATCTTAAAGCTATGCAGAAAGTATGTATTGGCTTAGGTAGATACTGTCTCAAAAACTAAAACAAAAGGACTGGGGGTAATCTCAGTGTAAAGGTCCAGGGGTCAATCCTTAATATCAAAGGTGCAGGATTCATAACAATGTTTTGTTTTGTCTTTTGTTACTGTTGGTTTGTTTGTTTGTTTTTGAGACAGGGTCTTACTACATAGCTCAGGCTGGTCTTGAGTACACTAGGTAGCCCAGGCTGGCCTTGAAACCTGTCTCTGCCTCCCAAGCACTGGGATTACAGACAGGCCTCATCACAACTGACTATACTGTCCATGCTTTCTGAAATGACCTAGAATTATCTTCTGGAGAACAAACCCATTACTATGCGCCACAGTGAACATGTTTAATGAGGGAAGGAAGAAGCTGGGGAGTCATACAGAATGTCCCAGACTTCCCCCACCTTCCCCCTACAGCTCTTGACTGCTGTATTCTTAAAATTACTGGAGCTTAGTAATGAGTAAGATCCCTGATTCAAGTGAGTCTCACCTGACAATTGAATCCTTTGTCTCATCTCAAAGGAACAGAACCTGGGAGAGGCCAGATGATCAGAACCATTTATATTTTTGACAGTAACTAGAAATAAAAGAAATATGAGGCCTGGGGGAGGTTAGCTAGCTAAAATGTTACTAAGCAAATTAATCCCAAAGCTTCCCAAAAAGGAAAAGATTCTCTGATCTCTCAGCTCACATGTTTAGTTAGTGGGCTTTCAGCTGATTTTTTTTTTTTTTTTTTTTTTTTTTTTGTCTTTTTGAGACAGGGTCTCACTATGCAGAAGCTCACTTTGTGGCTCAGGCTGGTCTCAAACTTACAACAATCCTCCTGCCTCAGTCTTCCGATTGCTGGGATTACAAGCATGTGCCACCACGCCCAACTCAGCTGAATTATTTTTATTAAATATTATTTAATGTTGCTCTATTGGATGTTCAATAATAAAAATATGGAAAGAAAAATAGTTCTTTCATTGGATCATATATCTTCCTCATAAATGGTTAAAAGATAGTTAACCATCTTAAACAGTTACAAGACGCTGATTCTAGTTTTAGTTCTAGGGCCAATATTTACTAGATATTTAACCTTTGAAGATAAATTTATCCTCTTTGAGATTCAATTTTCATTATTGCTACTCTTGAGAAACAGAGTTCATGAGAGGAGGAAGCCCGAAAGTACTGGTAGAGTCAATATTGGATTCTAGAAGTAACTTGGATAAAAGGTAAGATGAAAATGAACTCCAATTTTAGATCAGCTCCTCTCCCTGCCCACGCCGCCATTGCCTGGCTCTGCTCCCAGGGCCCAGGCAAAAGCAATACTAAATCCCTACAAAAAAGGACTTAGAGTTGATAGAACCTTAAACCTTTCGGGAACTTCCAGAACTCACAGTTGCTTACCCAGTATGAGAACAATGGGCTATGCCAATCATTTTCTTTCTAAAACCATAGCAAAGCAGAGAAGACAGCGATTTCCTATGTACTATCTGGAGGATTGCCCAAACACGGGGCTCTGAAACTAGCAATAGCTATTTACATTTCTACCTCTCAAAAGGCAGAATTCTAATAAATCTGGCACAGAATCTAGACCAGGTTTCAAAATTCCATGCAGCAGAGTGAAAAAGTCTAAAGAATATGTGAATTACTGCCAGAAGGAAATTCATTAAGTAAAAAAAAAAAAAAGGAAATTCATTAAGTACCTTTAGTAAGCTGTGAACAGTTCTGGAAATATCTATGGGCAATGTTGTTGGCTCTGGCATCTTAAATCTCAGGTATGAAGCTTGACTTCACCAGCAAACTTGGAAACTATACGGCTGGCAACCACACAGAGGGCAGAAACAAAACACCAACTATCTTAGAAGCCATACTATAAAGGTGGCCAGGATTTTATAACCAAATTCATCACACTGCATCCCAGTGAAAGGAATGTTGTGGTGGAAATGGGAGTAGAAAGAACCATTCACCAGTATTATCTTTAAGAAGAAAAAAATAAAAAAGTAATTAAATTCTTCACTTGGGTAGGGGTTTTCTGTACAGTTATTTTATAAGTAATATGTGACCTTAATTTTAATATTTAATGCTGATAAAATTCTCTCAAAATCTCAAAATTTTATAATGCAGTCAAGAATTCAGTTTTCTTTGATAATCTTATAACAAACCATTATCCATTAGTAAGGCAAAGCCTTAAATTTGGTGTTGTAGCCAATGAGCTATGGCTCTAAACCATCTGTCTTCCCATAGCTGTCATCAAAAAGTATGCATTTTCTTAGAAGCAGTGAGTCTCAGCCCTCGTGGCTGCCATATAAAACTGGGATAAGCAAGCACATTATCAATCCTAAAAACAACTCACTAAAATATTCAAAACAAATACCTTAGGGGGTACCTCCATCTTCCTTCTGCCAACATGTCTGTCACCCGCACACCCACTGAGAAGCAAATATAAAAATGGTTCAATGTTCCCTCCATACCATTTTTCTGCTGCAGGGGTTAGCATACCCAGAAGGCAAGGCAGAGTGGGTAACTAAATCCTTTGACGGGAACAGTCAGGGACTGTGCAGTTTGGAAAAGGCCAGGATAATAACTATGGCCCTCTCTCGCCCAATACATTTCCCTTCAATTACGCACAGGTTCGACTGAAAGGTCGAACTTTGTGAGGCAACTGCCTCACAAAGCAATCTTTGAAAAGGAAATAATTACTACTCACCACCTTTGCTGTGTGCCTAGTTTTGTTAAGAGCACATTTTGTTAAACGCTACGGTGCAGGTGATTTGTTGAAACTAAACTAACTGCTAACAAGAACTATTAGGCTTTGTATCCATATTCTGACTCCTTTTCCTTGACTTTAGTTTCCACTTTTCCCAAAAACCACTATGATCAAAGAAAAATTCCCCAGGAACTAGCTGCCTAGAAGACATACCTCACCTACTGCTGACATTAACTCTTGATGCTCCACTAGGTGGGAAAGAAGTTTTCAAG
This sequence comes from Ctenomys sociabilis, assembly GCA_004027165.1. Classification (NCBI taxonomy): domain Eukaryota; kingdom Metazoa; phylum Chordata; class Mammalia; order Rodentia; family Ctenomyidae; genus Ctenomys; species Ctenomys sociabilis. Next base: position 62,994 of record PVKA01006164.1, on the reverse strand, counting down.
GACTCAATCACAAATTCGAGTCTTGTAGCACTTAAGAGTCAGGAACGCTCAGAAGAGCAAGTTCTCTCCTATAAGAACTATAGAAGCCTAAAAGGTACTGGCTTTGTGGCAACTGCTAAAAAGAAAAAGCTACCATATAAATGTTCCTTAGAAAACAATATTTAGCTGGGCGTGGTGGCGCATGCCTGTAATCCCAGCACTCGGGAGGCTGAGGCAGGAGGATTGTTGGTGAGTTCGAGACCAGCCTGAGCTACAAAGTGAGCTTAAGGCCAGCCTGAACTACAGTGAGACCCTGTCTCGAAAAGAAAAAAAAAAAAAAAAAATGAAAACAATATTTATAGGCAAAAAGGGAAGGGGTCCTTTTAATCTACCTATTTAAGGAAAAATAACAGTATTTCATAGGCTAAAGGAAATATGAAAAACAATTTCATTTAAGCAAAGTTGAGAAAATGAGAAAATACCTTTAGTCCCCAAGGTGATGTTCACTCTGAACCCAAGAAACCCAAGTTGAAACTCGCTTCAAAGAAATTCTATGTCCACATAAATGCTACCATTCAAGAACTTCTCTCACCTACCCCAAGACTGCCTGTGCTTGGATCTCTACTCTGCCACTTTCTGAGGGCCAAACTCTTTAGTTTCTTCAGATACAAAATAGGAGTCACAATAGTACAGTACTTAACTCAGCAGTCAACTCACTCCTTTAATAATATAAATGAGGTACTTACCACGTGTGTAGCATATAATAAAGGCTCAGTAAACATTAGCTGCCATTATTTCTGTTTGTTTGCTTTCTGAGGTACTGAGGATCAAACTCAGGACCTTGTACATGCCAGGCAAGTGCTCTACCACTGCACTATACAGCTCCAACTCCAAGCTACCATCATTTTTATTGTTGCTATACTTTGTTTCAGCTCAGCCATCACTTTTTCCAAAAAGACATGCCTTGTGCAGTCTTTAGCCAAGCTGCCTCCCTTCTGCATGTACTTCTGTCCTAGCCTTTGGTGGAAAGGGACATTGAACTCAGGCCCTCACGCTTGCCAGAGAAGCACTTATTCTACAGAGCCATCTCCCCAGTCCTTAAAAGAATGCCATGTAGAATCCCACCCCCCTTGGCAGAATTGAGGATTAAACTCAGGCCCTTGCACTTGCCAGGGAAGTGCTTGTTCTACTGAGCCATCTCTGGGCCTCTGTCCTAGCCTTTCTGTGCTCAGGTCATATTTCTCTGCTTCACACACTCTGCCCTCTTTAGTGCTGGACTGTATCTTGTATCTTTGTATCTGTAACTCAGCAATATGCTTGGTGCATAGTAAGCATTTGAAGAGTTTTTTGTAAATTTTAAAGTCCATCCAATATTTAAATTTATAAATTTATTTTTAAACTAATAAAATTCAGTAAAAAATGTCAGCTCCCATGTAAAATCACTTGAGTTTTAGGCATCTGAGTCAGATCTTTAATGTTAATTAATTTCCTTGGCTGAAAGACGGATGAGGCAAGAGAAAAAACGCAAATTACCACTTCAGTAAGAAATTAGAGCTTTTGAAATTAAATTGAAGAGAGCACTGAATGGGAAGTATGGGGAGAGATGCTCACAGAGAAACTGAAGAAAAGCTAAGTGGGTGAACAGATAAATGAGTAACATAAGAGGTAGGAAACAGCAATTCCTGCCTACAGCCCAAACTAGAAAACCCTTTCAAATCACAAGGCAATCTTTCCTCGTGAAAGGATCAACCAAATTCTGTTTTGTGAACTACCTATAGCAAACCACTGCACTTCACTTAAAAGTGAGGGAGGTATTTATTCACCACAGAAATTTTTGAACAAACAACAGTGGGGAATAGCTTGCCGATTTACCAAGGCAAACAGCCATCGATCATTACTGACACGAGATCCACTCACATGCCCTTCTCCTAAGTGATGATGAGAAGGAAAAGAAAAAACACCTCCAAAGTTCTGGTCACTGCAGTGAAAATCTGAAAACCACTCTATCACACTGCTCTTGTCCTTACCTTCTACCTGATACTTTAATTAATGAAGAAAAGCTTTATTAATTATATTAATATAATTGGACCTAGTTACCACATTTCAAAAGATGTTTATGTCAAGGCTTGGCCCAAAGCCATTCTTCACACCAAGTTTTAATCGAGTCATGGTGTAGCTGAAAATGGTTCTCCCATCTTAAAGTCACCTGTTCAAAAAAACATCCATCATCCAGGGCTTTATACTACTTAGAGATTGAAGGCAAGTGATTAAAACATGCACTTTAGAAAAAAAAAAAAAACCTGTAAGTAGGGGGTTACATGCTGCATATGATGTACTCAGAATCCTGCTTTGCTTTTTCTCCCACCACCTTATGACTAAAAGACTCTAGAGAATGCTGTCAGCAAGGAGAGCACGCCTCCAAGCCACAGCGTGAAGGGAGCCCACACCTCTCTATGAAATACTGTCTTTGTACTTCAAAGAAGCACAGGTAGCAAATGATAACAGATAAACTTCAGTCTGTACAGAAAAGTGGTTCTGAAAGAAAGAAAAAAAACTTGTTTTTTTCCTAAAAGAAAACACCCAGATATGTCGTGAATCTAGCAATTCCCTAAAGCCCACTTGTAGATGTTATTGTTAAGAAACTGCAGTTGATTGCCATCTGACTACAGTTATTAAGGGCTGATAAATTTTCATTCGCTACAATCACATCAGCCTCCTTTCAAAACCCACACAAAGAACCTTGAATCAGAGCACTGTTTTGGGGAAGGTTTGTTTTTTCCTTTCTCCTCTCCTTCTTCATTTTTATTTTCTTCTTCCTTGTTGGTTTGTTTTCTAGTTTTAAAATAAAAGGTCATTTAGAAGGTCGCAGCAGTGATATGTAAATTTTTTAAAAACAGTAAGCTCTTCGAAAGGAAACAAGAAAGAAAATAGCTAGCCATCAGTGTTGTTTCAGCAGATACGGCCAGTAGAGAGAAAGTTTATGTCAATTTACCCCCTGAAATCTTTCTTTTTGAAGCATTATGTAAGTGTCATAAAAATTTTTTAATTAAAAAAAAAAAAAAAAAAGAAAACCTCTGCAGTGGGCTGAACTAGGACATGTGAGGACTCAGTACAACCAAGCTTCAAAAGCTGAAATATCTCAAACCACTTTTGCTTATAGAAAATAAAATGCAGAGCTACAGATGCTTTCTCATCTGTGTGTAAATGAAAGGGAAACTGTGTGAGTAGTTAGTATTCTTAGAATGTTTGAGAGCAGTTTATTTAAACTAAGTCGAAGCCAATCTGTATCTGCACAGAAATAATTTTCTCAGGGCTCTTCCTCTCTAGACATTGCAGAACTGTGCATTCTCTCTTCCCTCAATTCCTCCGAGATAAAGAAGTAAAAAGAGCTCTGCAAGTTAAAACCACTTCAGATGAAGCTGGGAAAAGGTTCAAAGGAATTAGAATATCCTGTGTCTCACGGCTTGCTACAGAACAGGGTCTAGCTTTTCTCTGCCCTATGCTTTGTATTCCCATACTGCATCCTAGAATTTGTCACACATCTTTATGTTCTACATCTACCTCTGTCTCCAACTGTGAACCCTTTGATGGTAGGAACTGGGTTTTATTTAGCCTGGGACAGTATTTGTTGACCTGAATGTATTTGAATGTATATATTTATGATATATACAGAACACCTAGGTATATACAAGTTGCCAATCAATAATGATTTGAATTAAGTATATTAGAGAAGATACTAAAATGTAGTTAACATAAGGCTCTGATTGTGAGACAACACTTAAAAAGGACCAGGAATATTACAAAAGCATACCCCAATTCATCACCCTAACACAGTTATGACATTGAGAATTTGGCATTGATATTCATGTCATATTTCAGACATGTGGTTTTCAGCAGAGTTCATTTTTATGACATACACATGGATATATAGATCTTTCTCTTATATCTTATTTTCAAGTTGATGATAATGTACATATTCTAGCAACAAAAATAAAATTTGGGCAAACTGGTCAAGGCCCTGCCTACCAAATTATCTACCATAGGGGTTCTCTAACCATGGAGAAACTGGTCTTTTCATATCTTCATCTGTAAAATGGCAATGTTTCTCTGATGACTCAAAAGTGACATTAAGGACTAGCCAAATAGCTCAGCGGATTAAAGCAACTGCAAGCAGGCACAGGGGTCAGGGATTAGATTCCCCAGGCCTGCCATGCCGGCCCCACACCCAGAGTGTGCTAAGACAGCAATTCAGACTCAGCATGGTGGCGTGTGCCTGTAATCCCAGATCTTGGGAGGCTGTAAACAGGAGGATCACTACAAGTCTGATCTAGTAGTGAGACCCCATACACCCTATAGACCCTTCTCTAAAATACAAAAAAAAAAAAACAGTAACATAAATTCTAAGTGGGATAATAAGTATACCCAAGTCTCTCTCTCTCTCTCTCTCTCTCTCTCTCTCTCTCTGTCTCATACATGCACACACACACACTCCCTCATAGGCACAAGAAAACTCTCTCACTTCTTCCCCACTGACAGAAGCAACCATGCTGCCAAGGCAGCAACCCCCACATAAAATATGAAAGAGTGGAAATGAAACAGCTCAATCAAAACAGCTTGGGAAAGGAAAAAAGGGTACACTTCTCAGAGAAAGTCTCCAGAAAATTCTTGCTCCTGCCTTAACCACCCTCACCACACAGACCTGCTTGAGGTCTGGTTACCTGACTCTACAAGCCAAACCCTCAGCTTTAACCTTTCACAGAAGATGTAATATTAAAATTCACCTTATTATTTAAAAAATACCTTGTGAGAAGTGTCAGAATGCAGTTTATAAGTGCACTCTGGGGAGCACAGCTGAGCGCAATCTTGAAGCCAAGCAGGTAGAAACTGATGAAGCTGAGCACACAGGTAGAAAGGAAGCTTGGCACTGCTACAACACATGCATGGGGCTATTTTGCTTCAGGCCAGATGCCACAGACTGACCCAGCAGGGTGCAGATTACTCAACTTTCAGTTGATCTCTACAAGGTTGCTTTATTTATTCTGATTAAGACACATTCATTCTAGCCTACTTCCCTAAGCCTCCAGCTGACTCAAGTTGTCATCAGATAATGACAATAAACACTGAGGTATATTAATAATAATAAATCAGAAGAGCCATTTCTTAACAGGAAAGATGGCAGTTCTTTTAAAACTGTAAACCTGAATATGAAATTAAGATTGCAAAAAGTATAAACCTCCCTTCTCAGGTCTGTTGAAACCAGTCATTCCTTTTATTACCTAAAAGTGAGAGAATTTGTGAGCACACATTTATTTGAAACTCAAATGTGCTGCTGGATTAGAATCAAAGCAAAATGTCAAGCCAGTTGGAAGAGAGCATTCCTAAAAATCCTATCATCTGCTAGCAGAGTTTAAAAGGGGGAATTGGGGTAAGATCCTCTGGGTACCCATCTTTAGAGACAGAATCTAGAAGGGGTAGAATTTTAGGCAGGCTGTGGTCAGCATTCCTTTTGCTTTTGTTTTTCCTTAGCCACTATCTGTGTTGGCTAATTCATTATTCAGGAGCAGCATCCATAACTCCTTCTTAGGGTATTGCAGTTTTCTTCAGTGATCAGGGAAATTCAGGATTAAAATAATTTGGTACCTGCCTGATGCTAAGCACTGGAGCTGTTCAATTGAGGCTTGAGAAACAAACTGATACCAGACAGACAGGAGCACCCTGGTGTAGAAAAGGGCCTTGAAGGATTGACTGGCTGGGTATATCTAATACTCTTGAAGTCACAAGAATATACCCACTTCCATGTCAAGAGCAAATGCTCTTTACATATCTCAACCTAATTACTCCCACTGTTCATTCAAGGGCGCAGATAACTAAAGGTCAGAGATAAGATGGAATGAAGAAAAGCTAGAGGCATATCATATTATGAATAGAGGTTAGCCAGGCATGGTGGCACATGCCTGTAATCCCAGCACTCGGGAGGCTGAGGCAGGAGGATTGTTGTGAGTTCGAGACCAGCCTGAGCTACAAAGTGAGTTTGAGGCCAGCCTGAACTGCACAGTGAGACCCTGTCTCAAAAAAAAAAAAAAAAAAAAAAAAAAAAAAAAAAAAAAAAAAAAAAAAAAAAAAAACAAATAAACAAAAAGAAAAATGAATAGAGGCTAATTCTACTCATACATAATTTTCAGCAGAAGGCTAAGAGACCAGCTTGAGACATCAAATTTCCTACATTTCTAGAATTCTTCAAAGAAAACATCTCTATTGTCACTACACTACCTTGGGACTTTAGGGAGGCCTCAGACTCCTTGGCAGGATTCTCAATACCAATAACATCATTTCTCTGAAAAAGAACTGTTCCCCAACAATGGCGAAGTTGTCAAGAAGTAACAAGCTCTATTACATCAGAAACTCTTATTTTGCTCACCACTGTATTTTTTAAGCCTACAATAGTAGGTACACAATCCAATATGCTTTTTAAGAAGGAAGGGACTAACTCTGCAAGTTACATGTGACACCAAATCAACCCCAGCACAATACTATCTTAACCAAAAGACAAGGCCAACTCAGCATGGCACAAGGCTGCGACAAGTAGGATAATGGACCAGGGAAAAAGGCAAGGAAGTGTCCAATGGAACAGATTCCCCTCCCAAAGGAAACGCTTCCTCAGCTGGTGGAAGAAACAAAAGGCCTGTTATCCTTCTTACAGGCATGTTGCAACCATGAAAAATACAGTGCAGTTCACGCCATCATAGGTTTCAATCAATGTTAAGCTTGTCATGCCAAAGAAATGGAAGCCTACTTTCTCTGAAAATGTAAAAAAGTCAGCTGCCTATATTACTCTTAGTAATATAAAGATTCAGATCCAACTAAACAGACTTAGAAAACCAGCAGAAAACTCAAACCTGATGCTTGCTGGCTCAACCTGAGATTAGACAATACCAACCAAATTGGTCTTTGTGTTATCGCATTATAATAACTACTACTACTATTTGTTAAATTTTACTTACAAATCTAGGAGTAGGCTCAGTTCTTTGCAATGAATATTTTACTCAATCCTCACAAAAATCCTGTGAGAGCTACTGCTATTTCTATCTATAGATGAGGAAAAGGGGATTTCAGTAACACCTCCCAATTCATAATTTTTCTTCATGGAACTAGGGATTGAATTCAAGCCCTTGCGCTTGCCAGGCAAGCACTTATTCTACTCAGCCATCTCCCCAGCCCCCAATTCATAATGAAACCAGATCTCAGACTCCAGCTGGTTAGACTCCAAGCCCATGTTCCATACTCTTTACCTCTAGCTGATGGTCAAGACTAACTCAACTTCTTGGAAACTTATCCAAAAACTCTAGACTCAAAAATGGCTACAGAATCTTAATCACATGGGCTGACTTTTATTATAGAAGTTCCTGGATGAAAAATTAGAAAGTTCAAAGAGAAGTCCCTTGGGGTTAGGGGTATAGTTCAATGATAGAATTATGCTTAGCATGTTCAAGGCCTGGGCTCAATTCCCAGTGCTTGCAAGGTGCACACACACGCGCGCACACATAAACTCACATACACATACAAATGCAGGTCTTGAACTATCCATTTTGATTCAAACTCTTGAATACTGCTTAGCTGAGAATAGCTGTCCAAAGAAACCACACACAGTTCTTGGTACACGTTTCACACTGAAATTCTATACACCTGGAATTAAAAGTTGTTCCAATTACTGAGATTTTTATGAAATCTTAAAAATAAGCCAAAGGCTATGCTTTGGCCCTGTAACTGTTGTTTTGATCTTATAAATTCTTCCACAGTCTTATTATTTCCTCCCTTGAGGAATTCCTGAGAAGGGTCAATTTAAGCATTTCTTAAATTGAGTTGGGTTTCCTGCCAACTATACCATTTTCTCATCTCTCTTCACTTTGCCCCACAAGGAGAAAGTAAATTTATGATTGTATAATGTTTCTAATGGACAAAAAGAATCAACCAAAATATAGTTTTTCAAAATAGAAGGACTTATGACGATTATTTTTCACATAAGAATGTTTAAGAAAAAAAAGAAAGATGTTTAAGAGACAATGATTTCATTTCTTTGGGAAAAGGCTAACTAGGGATTTTGATTGGCCTTATGTCAGTTAAATGGTGATATAACAAGATCTCATAGACTTTTCAGCTGAATGCTAGCTGAATTTAAGAACCAAAAAGCTGTCATAGTTTGTGTTAAGAAGCCCAAAACTCTACCCTCCCCCAGCTGCCATGCACTCAAGTCATTATCCTACAATCTGAGAAGACAGATTTAGGATTAATAATTTATTACCTTCCTATACTGCAATGTAGTTAAGAATGTAGGACAGTTTGGCAGGAGAAAGTTCCTGCTGAAGGCTCATGGCTGTAAGATGTATTCCATTAGTCATCTACTTCAAATTAGGTGCCCAGAAGATACAAGAAGAGCAGGGATATAAAGCCACCTAAAAAGTCTCCCTACAATTTCTTTCCCCAGAAGGTAAGACCAATGCATGCTCAAAAGGTATCATTGTCTTAAAGGAAAAAGATACCACTCTGTCTGACTGGCATAACAAGCACTACAGCCCTTAAAGTACAACCAAAAGGTAAGGACAAAGAAAGGAGGAAAATGAGATCCAATCCCACAGATGCCTGCCATCTGTAAAGGACATTTAACAGGTGCTAGTGAATGCAGTAGAAATGGGAACAAAAGAGAACAACAACTAGTGAAAAAGAGACATCTCGCTAAGCCAGGAGCTGTCTTTGTCCTATTTGCAGGCTTTGTGAAGGCTGAGGATAATAATCTCTCAGACCCAAAGTTTGAAATCATTAAAATATGCAACATGGCAACTACAGAAGATAGAGATAAAAATATTTATGTTTGGCATTATGATGTATGCCTGTAAGCCCAGCAGTCTGGGAAACTGAGGCAGAATATTATAAACTCAAGCACAGCCTGGGCAACTTATTGACTAAGCAACATCCCATCCTCTCAAAAATAAATTTTAAATTAAAAATAAATAAATAGGGTCAGGGAATAGCTCAGTAGAGTAAGTGCTTGCCTGGCAGGTTAGGGGCCTGAGTTCAATCCCCAGTACTGCAAATAAATAAATAAATAAAGTACTGGAGGTATATATATCTCAGGGCAAAGGCCTTGGATTCAATCCCCAGTACCAAGGGAAAATAATCATTCTTACAATGCACAATCGTGTGACTAGAAAAATTGCAGAAATAGGTAATCCACAAATAGGTCTTTTTATGCTTTCCTGTACTGTACTGGATCAAACTTATCCAATTGGGCAAAGGCAGGCTGTCCTGGCATGGGCAGATCAGCTGGAGCACGGCAGGCAAAAACACATGTAATTCTCAAGACTGGCTGCTCTGTACGAAAGAATTCTCTTTTAACTTCATCAGTCAGAAAAACCACTCTACTATTTGTAAGATGAGTCTGAGAAAAAGTGAAGAAGAAGAGTTACCTTGTAAATACTGTTTCCTCCTAGGGTTAAAGTGTCCATTTGATAGCCTGAGATTGAAAAACAGAAGAGAACAATTCTCCCTAACACACAGTGCTTGGTAGTACTATTTCCAGCTTTATCTTTGGGTTACTCTAACAAAAAAAGTCATTGGAACCTACTAGGTTCTAGATGTCAGGGATGTAACTGCGTAAAGCAGTTTTGTGGAGCACACACATGAATAAGTAATCATATATAAACAAGTAATCATAGTAGCCCTCTGCTCTGAGCCATGGTAGAGTAACTGGTATCAGACTCACCATGCTGCCATAAACAATTAAACTTGTATGGTGTGCTCTTCAAGTCCCAGCTACCCAAGAGGCTGAGGCAGGACACGTCTGAGGACAGTCTGGGAAATTTAGGAAGACTCTGTCTCAAGATAAAAATTTTAAAGGGCTAGAGATGTACCTCAGTGATATAATGCTTGCTTAGTACACGCCCAAAGCCTTGAGTATCAATCCCTGGCACTGGAGATAGGCTGAATATAAAATATTGTTTTATAATAGGCAAGCAAAGTTGCAATTCTGAAATAAGGAAAGCATGAAGTGAGTCGCACATTTGCCCAATTGTCTGTTAGTCGACAATTTTCCAACTGTAGCACAGAACGCCAGAATTTAAACAGAACAATGGGGTCTCACTGAGCCAAGGAAGCAGGAATCTACATTTGGCTAGAATCTGAGAGGTGATACACTGGACTGTAAGAAGATATAAAGAAAAGGGGCTCAGAAGTCCAGTGTGGGAGTGTCTCCGGCCAGCCTGTGGGTAACGGCTAGACCAGTGGTAGCAAACTTATGGCGTGCAAGCCACAGCAAGCTGTTTATATCACTGAAAGCTCTAAAAGGTTCACCATCACTGGGTGTTATGGCTTGTGGCTACATGTCCCACCTGAAGCTTCCTGCAGCCATAGGTGGGGCTGTATCACAGGTGGATGGCACTAGAATGTGACTGATACATGGCAAAATGCTAGAATGAAGGATGTAGGATTAATGGTGAGTGATTATGAAGTTAGCCCACTGATTGGTTTAGCATCATCTTAATCCCAAAAACCTGGGTACAATATAAGAAAATAAAAGAGCCAGCCAAATAGTTCAGTGGATTAAAGAGCCTGTTTAGGCAGGCACAGGGGTCTGAGGTTCCATCCCCAGCCTGCTGTGCCAGCCTTGCCCCTGGTGAGCTCAGAGACAGCAATTCAAACATGGTGGTGCATGCCTGTAATCCCAGGTCTTAGGAGGCTGAACACAAACAGATCACTACAGACCCTTACTAAAATTCAAAAAAAAAAAGAAAAGAAAAGACAAAAAAAGATATTTGTTTTCTTCCTTCCTTGTTGCTTTTGCTGTCTTCTACTTGCAAACTTTTTCCTCTGTGATGCCTCTCTACCACAATAAGAAAATGTGTAGACTGTATCCCTAAAACGTTTTCAAGCTAAGGTTTCTTAGCACGGCAAACAAAATCCTTTGTGACCTGGCCACCACCAACCTCTTCAAGAACAGTCAATCCAAACTGGGTAATGGTGGCACAGCTCTGTAATCCTAGTACTTGGGAGGCTGAGGCAGGAGAACTGTAGTGAGTTCAAGGCCAGCCTGAACTCCATAGCAAGAACTTGCCTTCCAAAAAGAAATCAGTCAATCCAGCTTCACAACTTATATTCCAGCAGCAAACAGCTTACTGAGTTTCTTCTATATACCAGGCTGCTCCCCACCTTTTGCCTTTACATTCCTATTACCTGGGAATACTTGAATCCTACAACTTCAATCTTTAAAACTGCTCAAGCATTAGCTTCTCTGGAAAGGATTCGTTTGGAGCTCCCCTTCACCTCTAAGCCAAATGGTCCTTCTCTGGTTGCAGCAGCACTGCATGGCATCCTTGCCTCTTCTCACTCACAGAGTATCACAGTGTTTACGACACTTCCTCCATCCAACGCAACACTCACCCAAGGTAGGGGCTGTGTTATTCACATCTTTATTACTCCAGTGACTACTCGCTAGGACCAGACTCCTAGGTAAGTTCTCAAAGAATGGTTCCAAATTAAATACTTTTTTCTCTGCACCCAAAATACTAAGTAACTATATAATCTCCTTCCCAGAAACAAAAGGTAAGAAAAGGGCTAGGGAGATAGCTCAGTAGAATAAGCACTTGCCTGGCAAGCACAAGGTCCTGAGTTCAATCCCTAGTACGGCCAAAAAAAAAAGTAGGGAAGAAAAAAAAAAGTACCAGTAAAAGGTGAGAAAAAATTGTCATAGCCAATTGTTAGATCTAGGCCACAAACCTACACATACAAGTAACCGTTCAGATGCACATTTTTTTATGTTAGTATATTAAGATCAGCATAAATAGTAATATATTAAGATTTTATTTTCATCTTTTGGAATTCAAAAGTACTGGATCTCCACCATGGTGGTGCAGGCCTGTAATCCCAGCACTTGGGAGGCTGAGGCAGGAGGACTGTTGTGAGTTCAAGACCAGCCTGAGCTACAAAGTGAGACCTTGTCCCAAAAAGACAAAAAAAAAAGTACTGGATCTCCTTCAGGTACCTTTGTATACCTGTGCTCTATTGTGTTGATTTTATTCCTTATTGTTAATTTATTAACTTCTTCAGTCAACATATAGTTTTATACTACATCTACTATGTACCAATCCTTTAGAACACCTAGCATTAACTGAAAGAAGCAAGATCCCTACTCTGAAGTTGACAGGGCTGTGCATATAGCTCAGTGGCATAGCACCTGCCTGACAAGCGTGAGGCCCTAAATTCAATTCCCGGTACCAAAAAAAAAGAAGGTGACAAACTACTATACAACTTCTAAGTACTTGAGGTCCCCTCACATTCCTCTGCAGTTCATCACTGGGTCCCAAATGCTACTTTCAAGTCATTTAAAAATAAAAGTTAAAAAAAAAGTAAACAGGGGCTGGGAAGATGGCTCAGTAGAATAAGCACTTCCCTGGCAAACACAAGGGCCTGAGTTCAATCCCTGGTTCCGCCAAAAAAAAAAAGGAAACAGAAATTCAGAAACCAGCTTGATGGCCCTTAAATAATAACATATACAGCACTTTTTATCATCATCATTTATCATATTTTATCAAATAAATTACAAGTACTGCTTTCTATCACTCACCACTGAACTCAAACACAAAGATGAAAAGGAAGCCCACTAGATGTTACTGCATGGGCACCTGGAGGTCTCCCAAAGGTGGAGTAAACTACTATGTGGCAAATAAGCACAGGGGTAACTGGAGAAGTCCCTTATTTTGGTTAGTCTTTCAGAAAAAAACCATATAATCCATAAACTAGATGTCAACAGCAATCAAGAGTACACTTTTAGGGGCCGGGGAGATGGCTCAGTAGAATAAGTGCTTCCCTGGCAAGCACAAGGGTCTGAGTTTAATACCTGGTTCTGCCAAAAAAATAAAGTATACTTTTAGCCAGATGTAGTGATGCATGCCTATAATCTCAGCATTCAAGAGTCTGAGCCAAAAAGACTGCCATGAATTCAAGACCGGCCTAGGTTGCATAGTAAGTTCAAGGTCAGTATGGACTGGGTCAGTGAGACCCAGTCTCAAAAAATAGGTAGCAAAATTAACACAAAAGACATTAAGAGATTTTCTGTTCACCAATGATAAATCTACTGAGAAAGAAATCAGGAAAAGAAAAAAATTCCATTCATAATAGCTTTAAAAATAAAAATGCTAGGAGCTGGAGAGATAGCTCAGGGGTCTAAGCACCTGCCTGGCAAGCACGAGGACTGGAATTCGATCCCAGATACTGCAAGCTGTGTTGGCCCCAGTTGGGCATAGCGGCACACACCCACAATCCCAGTGCTGGGGAGGCTAAGACAGGAGAATCACTGAGTCTGAACTGCGTAGTGAGACCCCATATCAAATAAATAAATAAAATTTAAAAAAATAAAATATTAGGGCTGGGGTTATAGCTCAGTGGTAGAGCACTTAACTAGCACATAGGTAAGGCCCAGAATTCAATTCCCAGTACTACCAAATAAATAATATAAAATACTTAGGAATCAGCTTAATCAACAAAGTGAAACGCCTCTGCCATGAAAATCAAAGTGCATATTAGTAAATGGAAAGAAACATTAGTAAATGTTTGCATTAGTAAACTGGGAAACTCCCTGGATTCTGGATCAGCAGAACTAACATTATTTAAATGGCCATATTACCAAAAGCAATTTACAGATTCGGTGTGATCCCTATGAAAATATCAGCACTAGAAAACTCAAAATTAAAATTCATATGACAGCACAAAATACCCAGTGTAGATCAAAGAAGTCTTGAGCAAAAATACCAAATTTGGAGGCATCGTAATACCAAATTTCAAATATTACCAAGCAATAGTAACAAAAACAGCATGGCCCTAGCACAAAAACAGACATGTAGAATGGGATAAAATAGAAAACACAGAAATAAACCACAGCTATCTCATTTTTGAAAAAGGGGCCAAAAATAAGCTGGAGAAAAGACAGCCTCTTTAACAAATAGTGATGAAAAAACTGGATTATCTACATGCAGAAAACTGAAACTAGATCTCTATTTTTCACCCTGTACCAAAATCAAATCAAAATGCACCAAGAGTCCAGGAAGACAGCTCAATGGCATAAGCACCTGACTGGCATGCACAAGGTCCTGAGTTCAAACCCCAGTACTGAAAAAACAAAAGAAAGAAAGAAAATACTACTTTTGTAATCCCACCACTTGGGATACTGAGGCAGGAGGACTGCTGTGAGATCAAGGCCAGTCTGAACTACATGATAAGGCCCTATCACAACTTCCACCCCAAAAAAGACCAGAAACTTTTAAATACTGGAAGAAAACATAGGAGAAATCCTTGAAGACACAGACATAGGCAAAGACTTCATGAATAGGAGGAAAATAAAAATAGCACAGGAAATAAAATCAAGATTCAATAACTATGAGTGGGTTGGCCCAGTCCACAACTCAGTGACTCGACCAGTTCAGAGCCTGTCTAAAAAATTGTTACCCAATGCAACTACTTCAAACTGAAACCATTCTGCACAGCAAACAAATAATCAGCAGAGACAACTTACAGATTGGGAGAAAAATCTCTGATTCTTCAAACATACAGAATTAATATTTACAATACATAAATTTAATATTTAATATTTAAATACTCAAAAAATATAACCCAATCAATAAATGGACAGAGAAATTAAATAGATACTTCTCTGAAGAAAATGTACAAATGTCCAACAAGAATATGAAAAAATTAAATCTTTAAGCCTTTAGGAAAATGCAAATCAAAATTTCACCAGGACTCCATCTCACCCGAGTCAGAATGGATATCATCAAAAATATAAAAAAGGGCTAGAGAGATGGCTCAGTGGAATAAGCACTTCCCTGGCAAACATAAGGGCCTGAGTTCAATCCCTGGTTCTGAAAAAAATAATAATAAAAAAATAAAATATATATATATATATATTAAAAGACTGATTGCTGGCAAAGATGAAAGGAAAAAAATCCTTCTATATTGTCTGTGGGAAAGTAAATTAATAATAGTCACTATTATCAGTATGGAGTGTCCTCAAAAAATAAAATTAGAAATACTCTTTGGTCCACCTATATTGCTCCCTAGTATGCTCCCAAAGAATTAAAAAAAGAGACCATAACTATAGTGATACATGTAAAGCCATGTTTATTATGGCACAATGCACAACAGCTAAGCTATGGAAACAGCCTAGATGCCCATCAACAGGTGAATAGATAAAGAAAATGTGGTGTATACACATAATGGAGTATTAATCATAAAAAAAACAGAATCAAGCCAGGCATGGTAATACAAGTCTGTAATCCCAGCACTCTGGGAAGCTAAAACAGGATGATTACAATATCAAGTCCAGTGTGGGAAATTTAGTGACACCCTGACTCTAAAAATATATAGAGAGAGAAAGAGCTGGAAATACAGCTCAGTGTGAAAACCCTGAATTCAATCTCCAAGACAACAAATAAATAAATAAATTTTTTAACTCTCCAAGTTTCTCTAAAATGGAACTGGAGCACCCTGACGCCCATTATATCCGCTCCTAACACCACCGTGACTGGGTTTCTGTTTGGGGGGTACCAGAACCAAGGAGTCCTAAGAATGTGCCTAATGAGCCCAGCACAGTGCTGTGCTTAACCAAGTGCAGGTGAAAGTACTGAAGACTCAGAATTCTTTCTTCTCCCTTGTACTTTGAATCCCTCAAGCAACTACTCACCTCCATTCTCAGTTTAAAAAAAAAATCTTTGGCCCTCCAAAAGAACACCTGTGTTTGGAAGGCAGCATAAGAGAAAAACAAGAACCAGAAATCTAGAGTGAACAAACCTCAGTTAGGGTCTTGGCTCTGTCATGTACTTGCTGTGTAACCTTAATCAAGTCATTTATTTTGTCTCTCTGGGCCTGTTTCTTTATCTCTAAAGTAACAATGAAACGGTTTTAGTGTTCTCGTGAGGATTAAATGAGATAAAGTGTGCAGTGCTTACAATCAGGAGGCTAGTGGTGCATACCTGTAAGCCCAGATACTCGGGAGGCTGAGGCAGAAGGATCACAAGTTAGAGGCCCACCTGTGCAGTTTAGTGACAGACTGTCTCAAAGAGAACTCTTTTTTTTTCTTTTTCCAAAGAAAAATCTTAAAAAGGTCTTGGGGGTGCTGGGGCTATAGCTCAGCAACATGGCACTTGCTTGGCAAGCATGAAGTACTGAGTTCAATTCCCAGTTCAAAAAGATATATAAATATACAAAGGGTTCAACATGTAGTTCTGTGATGGAATATCTGCTTAGCACATGCAAGGCCCTGAGTTCCCCGCCCAGTACCATACACACAAAATCACAAAATGGGATTCTGCTAATTTGATGATACTAAAATCACTTCCTTGTTTAATTCAAATGATCTCACATAAAATGTTGCAGGATCATCTGGAGTAAAAACATTTAGATCAACTTTCCACCAAACTGCAATTTCCACTTCCATAATTATGCAGTCATCAACCACCAATGCAAGACAACAAAAACCCCAAAGCTGATGTTACTAAAATTGCTAACTATGCTATTTATTTGACTCTCAAGATCACAACCACTGACTGCTTTAAGAAAGTAACAGAAATCTTTGTAATTCTAAGAGCAAAAGGTTGATTAGTTATTCCCAACAGGGGTCTCTTCTGCCAAAGGCTTTTGGTCATTTCCCAGAATAGTAGCACACTCAGAAGTTTTAAAATTACTGTTTTCCTACATTCCTACTATGAACGAAACCATGTCAAAAGAGAAAGATAAGGTATTCTCCTCTGAAATTTAGCCTTTCTCGCTGATTCCTGACAAGAGCTTCTTCAAGGGGTGAAATAATCTCAAGGAGAAAAACATACTTTATGAAATCTAATAACACACCCCCTTTCTATGGAAAAATCATACCTTCTCATCATAAGTACAGGTTTTTCTAGCAAGGGAAGCAAAGTATCACTTACTGAACACACATATTCAGAGTGCTATATGATACCACAAGGTATGAGACAGATCTTAGCTGGGCACAGTGGTGCACACCTGTAATCCCAGCACTCAGGAGGTTGAAGGAGGAGAGTCACCATGAGTTCAAAGCCAGCCTGAAGTATGTACCTAGACCCTGTCTCAAGGGAAAAGAAAAGATGAAGATAAATCTTATACTTCCTCAAAGATATTAAGTAACCAATCTGCGCAAGATCCTAATCATTAAGCAGAAACAGCTCTAGAACTCAGATCTGTCTATCTTGGAAAGCTTTTTATTTTCAATATATCTTTCTCAAGACTCAAAATGCTTGTATCAATGTTCCCTTAGGGAAAAGAATCCAATTAAAATTTTGATTCTAAAGTAAACAAACAAAAACTCAAATGAACCCACCAAACCAGGCAGACACAGTGGTGCACACCTAGAATCCCAGCTACTTGAGAGACTGACACAGAAGAATCCCAAGTTCCAGCCCAGTCTGGGTAACTTAGTGAGGCTCTGTCTCAAAAACTAAAGAGGACTGGGAATGCAGCTCAATGGTAGAGAATTTGCCTAGCACATATAAGGTTTAATTGCCAATTCACTAAAATAAATATCCACCAAAAGGATGACAGTTTGTCAACAGATCACTTTCGTGTCTCCTAGTAGTTTTTAAAATGAATTGAAGAATTCACAGAGTGCCCTTTAAAAAATCTTAAATCTATAAGCAAAATGGTACCTGTTGTCCACCACAGAGCACCAAAGCAGTAGCAAGCACAGAGCAGGTACAGGCTTCTCAGCCACTTCACAGATGTCTGCCAACAATATCCTGATAAAATCCAGGAAGCAGGACTTGGCTTGACTCCCAGCCTCTTCTCCATGGCCTTCCAGACAGCTGGAACCAACACGCTAAGAAAACAGAAAGAGAAGAAATTCAATGCCAAGTAATTAATAATTGATTCCTGGAAATGTGGGATGCTAGCAAATGTGGCAGATTAGGAGAAAAGGAAATTTCAAGTTTGTCTTTCAGTGCTCATTTGTGCCAGTAAATTTGAAACCTGAGCTTTGACATAGTCTGTAATTATCAAGATAACAACTTAGCAAAGGATATAAAATTAACCCACGGTAAAGCTGAAACATTTTATATGCCATTGTGGTCTAATCTAACAATAAATCATCTACGTGGCAGAATGGAAGTGCAGCAGCCCAGAAAACATTGATTTCCAGTTCCAGTTCTACTAACAGCTTTGTGACTTTGACCAAACAGACTTTCTTATCTATGAAATGAACTGGACTTCTTAACCTGAGGGTGCTATAAAAACTTTTCAGTACCTAATTATATTTAGGTAGGGCATGAACTTCTCAGATTGCTACTACACCCACTACTATTATTTTAAAAATTCATCAAATTCACTTCAGTGTTATCCTGCTGATCCCTGAGTCATTTACAATTCCCTGACTTAAATTCACACACACACATTGTGCACATATTTGTATCAGGCACTATCATGACCACTCCAGAATCTAGGCGCTGCTTAATTCAGTTCCCTTCTAGCAGGAAGAAAAAAATGTTATTTCCAGAAGTTTCTTCCTTCTCATATTGTTATGTGCTGCATAAATTATTATAAAAAGTCTTGGCACTATTATAAGTTGACAGGATTTCTGAAGAAGCAACTCAAACATCTGTTGGCTCCTTGCAGTGGTCTGTACCTGTAGTCTCCCCCACTCCCACTTCAAGCTGTGGCAGGAAGATCACTTGAGTCCAGGAGTTCAAGGCCAGCCTGGGCAAAATTCCAAGA
Source organism: Ctenomys sociabilis (assembly GCA_004027165.1). Lineage (NCBI taxonomy): Eukaryota > Metazoa > Chordata > Mammalia > Rodentia > Ctenomyidae > Ctenomys > Ctenomys sociabilis. Next base: position 44,256 of record PVKA01006164.1, on the reverse strand, counting down.
TTCTATCTTTTAAAACATGATGGAAGGCCAGTGTGGTAGGGCGCATCTGTAATCCCAGCACTCGGGAAGCAGAAGCAAGAGGATTGTTGTGAGTTCAAGATCAACCTGAGGTGCAAAAAGAGGTTAAGGCCTGCCTGAACTGCATAGAAAGACCTTGTCTCAAAAAGATGAAAAAATAAAAATGATGGAAGAGATAGAGACAAAGACAGGAAGAGAAAGAACAGGAGGAATAAAAATCTGGTGTCCTAAATATGCACCTCATTCACCTCTGGTAGATGACATAGGCTGACAACCCTTCAACCCCAGTTAGCATACAGGGATATCAACATTACCTGGATAAGTTTTCATCTCTAAGGCCAGGACATATACATCACTGCAAAACTGAGATGTAGCCAACCTAAGAAAAGGTTTTCACTGAGCTATAAGCATCTGAAAAACTTCATCTTTCTCACTCAATTCAATCCAGTCCTACTTTTTGTTTTATAGTTATATGTTAGGGGGCAAGGGACAGGAGAGGCAAGGCAGGAGGTGTGTGGACAAAAGACATACATTTTCAAGAGATTATGAAATGGAGACTAAGTTTGAGAAAGTATACCCAGCAACTTCTCTATCGTTCCAAGATGAAATGGGTGTGTGTGTGTGTGTGTGTGTGTGTGTGTGTACTCTTATCCAACACATTTCTACCTACCACAAAAGATTTTAAAACTCAAGGTGACTCAACACCTGTCATCAATAGCTTAGCAGGTGGGTGGAAAAAGCAGAAAAGAAATGAATAGGCTTTGAAAACAGGAGTAATAAACACCATTGGACTAGCAGGCTGATTAGAAGTGCAGTGTCCTACAAACCATGCACAAAGGAGCAGAACAATTTCATGTGCACTCCCAACCAGTCATTCTGCTAAAACCTACAATTGCCTACAGGCGCAAATCACTGCTAGGGTCCAGCAGCTAAAGGCTTACTGACCAGAGGCAGGAACAAGATATCAAAATCCAAACGGTTTGTTATCGAATCAAAGGATAACAACCCAGGGAGAGAACACACACCCCCACAAAACTTGACAAATGAAAATCAAGAAAAGCTCCCAATAGTTCTGGCACTTAGGGCGTTACAAGTACACAGAAATAAAAGCACTCTCTGTTGCAGCAGCTGTTCAGACAGAGCAGGGGGTAATGTTTACTTAATACTTCAGGTTGATGGGGGATGTATCATACTTCAGTCTGTCATCTACATACGTGGAGCTCCATTTATGTACACAGTGATAAGATATGTTTGAATAACGACAGAGCACGTCTGAAACAGCCTATTCAGCGGGTGTGAGTAATCAAGAGTAATGCTTTAAAGAGAAAAGTCTCAGATATTTGGGAAAGTTACAGAACAGACTGCCTTGAATAGCTTTGCTTATATTTGCAGACACTGTTTTCCAAATAGCTAGAAAAATGAACAGATTGTTCTGGGAGGTCGTCTCTTCAACTCGTTCCTAGTTTCCAGTCTGTTAATCACAAGAAAGCACTAGGAAATTCGGCTAATGCTCTTCATTAACAACATCTATTGTCAGCTGGGCACAGACAAGACACCGTGAGGTAACAGCAGGCAAAGAATTCCTGAAACCTGCCTGAGGTTTTTTGCTTTGTTTTGTTTTGTTTGTTTTGACCTCTTTCGTCTTTGTGCTCAATCAGCCACTACAAGACCCTCGGGGGGGGGGGGCAAAACTTTCAAACACCTGAATGAGGTTTCCGGTTGTAATTTACACATCGCGCTGAACCCCGCCCATCCTTATTGTGCACCAACTTTCTCTTTCGGGAGATGAAGATGAAACATCGGGTAACAGGCGCTAAGCGCGAGGCTGCAGAGGTTCAGACTATTAGAAAAGTGGCAACGTCCCCATCCCTGTCAATCTAAGTGTCAGGGGAGGGAGAGACCTGAGTGTCCAGACCCGGGCCCCAAAATAGAAAGAGTTAACGTCTCGAGCACCGCACCTGTAAGGTCGGAAGCTGGTGACGATTGGTGCGCCACCTCCGGGTCCCAACACCCGGCCGGCTCACCCCCATACATTGCCCGTCCCGCCCGCCCCTCCCCTGAGATCCTGGTCCTCGGCCTGGCAGCCAGGCGCCCCGGCCACCTACCGGGGCTCAGGGCCACACAGCGGGGCCCCGGCTCTCGGCAGCCGCCGCCTCCTCCCGGTCCATGGGCTTCAGGGCCCAACTTTCTCTCCCCTCACCCAGAGGAGGAGGAAGAAAAGGAAGAAGTTAGTGCGGGCTCCCCGCCCGGACAGCTCCCTCTCGCCTCCCTGGACAGCGACGGCAACCGGAAACACCGCCTCCTCCCACCTCCTGGAGCTCAACCCGGAAACACACTCTTCATGCTAATCAAGCTCTCCCGCCCCCACCCTCCGGAAGCGCAATTCCAGCCGTGAGCCCGAGTGGGAGGAGGGGCAGCACTGGAGGTTGAACTACGCACAAAGTGAAGGAGTCTGGGCCCTGGCCTCTTGCCTTCTGCTCTCCAGGGACAGTCTGCAGCCTTGCTTTCTTTGCACGAGCCTCAGGCCCCAGACGCGGGCAATGCCCACAATAAAAATGGCGGCAACGGCGACACCCCCTACGGCTTAGCGCCCTGTACTGTCATTGGCCAACTCTGGGAGTGAGGTCGCTGTGGATTGGTTTAGAGCTATGCGGGGGTGGGGGTGTAGCTGCCGCAGCCGGGAGCCAGGAGTGGGCAACGCGGTGTGAGCAGCGGCCCCAGGCTCCGGGAGACTCGCGCCCTGAGAAGACTTCGCCGCTCGGGGCCGCAGCCTGGTGAGCTCAGCCCCCTTCAGGCCCTCCCCTGCATCCCAGCCGGAGCTTCTCGGAGCCGGCGCAGATCGATACAGACACACCCCGGGGACCGTATCGCGACTTCATCGTGCCATATCGCGACATCATTGTGCCCTGTCGAGACTCCATTTTGTTCACAGCCCTTTTCAGTATATCTTTTTCTCAAAAATTTGCCCCGTCATCTATTGGGGCTCTCCACCCCTTCCATGTCGTGATTTTGCTGTGATATCTTCGTGACATAACCTCGCCATCGTGAAGTGTGATCTCATCGCCGCCCTGTCGTGACTTCATCAATGTCGTGTTGTGATCTGGCTGCGGCGGGACAGGTGCTGACCGCCAGGAAACCCCTTCTCCCCATATCACCGTCTTAGCAGACCCGCTTCGATTATCCGGCTTTTGGATTCTCTCATGTCCCAGGAGCTATCCGACCCCTTCTTGCTGATCTAGCCTCTGCTGGTATTCTCAGGCTGATAGTGGGACGGGGAGGGCGAGGACAGGGAGCTGAAGGGGTTAATTCTGCTACCACTGCCGTCGCTGCTGCCGCTGCTGCTCCTGCTCCTGCAGGCTCTGCCTCTGCCTGCCCCAGGGAGGGATGGGATAGAAGGCAAGGAGCCTGTGGGGGCGACGGAGAGCCCTGGCTGGAGGGGTGGGGTCCCCAAAGGGGCTCCAAGCGTTCCTTGGTGAGTTTGTATTCTCACTTTTGCTAAGCTTATCCCCTGTCTCTGAAGAAGAGAGCGGTAGAGAGCCTAGGATGCCCTCTTCCACCTTACCAGTCTGAGTCCGGATAATCGAACTTCACTCATGTATGTCTCCATTCTTTCGTCTGTCCTCACCACTCACTCCTAGTGTGCCTCCTAGAAAGAGATAGAACCCGACCTCTGGTGCCAGGGGCTGCTGAGCAGTGGGGCCAGCCCATTGCTACCTCCAGGAAATTGGTGAGGAGAGCTGTCCAGCTGAGCAGCAGGATGCATGGTTCTCCTTTCCCACTTTCTGGAGGTGACCTTGGACCAGGGTCCCTTCATCCTGAGGATATGCAGGTCCAGCCTCTTAAAGGGGCTCCCCCAAGGGAGGTCAGTCTTGAAAAAGCCACCCCTCCAAGTTCTCTCTCCCCTCCCACTGTGCTAATCCCTCCCTCCATCCTCCACTCCCACCCCCACCCCCGCCCTGTCCCTCCTCTGCAGAGGGATGCTCAGTCCCTCTTGTGTTCACAGTTGGGCAAGGCGGGCATCATGGCCTCGGATTGCGAACCAGCTCTGAACCAGGCAGAGGGCCGAAACCCCACCCTGGAGCGTTACCTGGGAGCCCTCCGGGAGGCCAAGAATGACAGCGAGCAGTTTGCAGCCCTGCTGCTAGTAAGGAACTTGCTGATAATTGGGAGGTGGGAAGGGCTGGGTGGCCGGACCCCCCAAGGAATGGGGTCACTGAGTCCCCAAGGATATATAGGTGGTGCCAACAACCCTGGAGCCACCAAAGAAGGCCCCAAGTTGCTATCATTAATACTTTTTTTTCCTTGTTCCCCTGAGAATTGGGGCAAAGGAGAATGGGGGTGAATAGGCTATGGCACTGGGGGCCCTAGAGAAGGCTGCCTGCATTTGCTTTCTGGGGCGTCCCAGAGCAGATGGGAGCTGACTCATAGGGTAACAGCAGCAGGTAGTACCTAGTGCAGAGTACTTGAGGGCTGGGGATGATTTTTCTGGAACCTGAGAGTGAAAGAACTAGAAGTGACTGAGGAGGAGGGGTCCTAGGGGACTGCCAGGTAGGTTGAAGGTTAAGGGAGGTGGGTCAGTACTTAGTTCTGTTGGAGGACCCAGACTGGGGACAGCAGAGCAGTAGCTGCAGTGCTAAAGAGGGGGGTTGGTGTGTGGGGGGTGAAGGGAGGAGGGAGTACAGCCGCTGCTTGTTTGCCATGGCAACAGGGAGAAGGCTCTGGAGTCAAGGGCTCACACTGCAGCAGAGGAGGTGTTTAGGTGAAATGTAAGGGGAAATGTTTTGACATGCAGAGCAGAGACACAGGAGCCATTTCCCCTGGGAAGGTGGCAGAAATGGATCAGAGACTTCTCTAGAGATAGCAGTTACAGCAGGACCCCAGATCTTGGGGGAATTTTAAACTTGAGATCTAAACCCCTTCCACTGCGGGTTTTGTGCATCTAGATTAGACATCAGGAAGAACTTTTCAACTGCCCAAAGGAATAGTTGAGGACTGCACCTCCCTTCCACAGAATAATCATAGATGGGAGGGATACAAAGATCACACCTGTCTCCCAGGAGAAGGAAGGAGCTGGATGAAATGACCCAGGAGTGAGTCCTGTTGCATAACCTAATCCTGTTAGTCCTCAGTGCCCCAGGGTACAAGGAAGGGACAGTGGAACTTTATACCTTTCTTTGATCCTGCTGATGGCACGTACCCCCTGTAGGTGACCAAGGCAGTCAAAGCAGGTGACATCGATGCCAAGACCCGGCGGCGGATCTTTGATGCCGTTGGCTTCACCTTTCCCAACCGTCTCCTGACCAGCAAGGAGGCACCTGATGGCTGCCCTGACCATGTTCTCAGGGCTCTAGGCGTGGCCCTGCTGGCCTGTTTCTGCAGTGACCCTGAACTGGCCACCCATCCCCAGGTCCTGAACAAGATCCCCATCCTTAGCACTTTTCTCACAGCCCGGGGAGACCCCGATGATGCTGCCCGCCGCTCCATGATCGATGACACCTACCAGTGCCTGACAGCTGTAGCAGGCACACCCCGCGGGCCCCGGCACCTCATTGCTGGTGGCACTGTGTCTGCCCTGTGTCAGGCATACCTGGGGCATGGCTATGGCTTTGACCAGGCCCTGGCACTCCTAGTGGGGCTGCTGGCTGCTGCGGAGACCCAGTGCTGGAAGGAGGCGGAGCCCGACTTGCTGGCTGTGTTAAGAGGCCTCAGTGAGGATTTCCAGAAAGCTGAGGATGCCAGCAAGTTTGAGCTCTGCCAGCTGCTGCCCCTCTTTCTGCCCCCAACAACCGTGCCCCCTGAATGCCTCCGGGATCTGCAGGCTGGGCTGGCACGAATCTTGGGAAGCAAGCTGAGTTCCTGGCAGCGCAACCCTGCACTGAAGCTGGCAGCCCGCCTGGCTCACGCCTGCGGGTCCGACTGGATCCCGGCGGGCAGCTCCGGGAGCAAGTTCCTGGCCCTCCTGGTGAATCTAGCGTGTGTGGAAGTACGGCTGGCCCTGGAGGAGACAGGCACAGAGGTGAAGGAGGATGTGGTAACTGCCTGCTATGCCCTTATGGAGCTGGGGATCCAGGAGTGTACCCGCTGTGAGCAGTCACTGCTTAAGGAGCCACAGAAGGTGCAGCTTGTGAGCATCATGAAGGAGGCCATTGGAGCTGTCATCCACTACCTGCTGCAGGTAAGGGCGCAGTGCCCCACAGAGGAGGCCCAGCTGGGGGGGGCAGAGGGAAGGGTTGAGTGCTGCGTGCACACGTGGCTGGTACTGCAGCACGCACTCCAGGAGTAGTGTGTGGCCAAGTGTCCCTCCCTCTCCCTCTTTCTGTGAGCCTCCACACAGGCACCCACCACACGCCATATGTGCACTCACATCACAGCACACACACACACACATACAGAACACAGTAACCTCCCACTCATACAATGCTCCCCAGTACACACACTACACACCACACACAAAATTGAAGCAGTCTGTTCTGCGCATTCTGTAGCATTGTCTTACATATGCACACATACAAACTTGCAGTGGCAAAGGGAAAAGGAGCCGGAACCTCTGGGAAAGTTCTGTCCTCACCCACCCTCCTTCTGTCTGAGAAGCCCACTCTTCTGTCCAGTTGGATCCAGTCATGGCTCTGTTCCTGTCACTGAACTTAGCAGCTGTATGTCCAGCAAACCATGCTAAGCTCTCATCTTGTTTTTTGGTTTAGCACAAAGGGAGACACCCCTTCCCACTATTGGGGGTGTACAGATCCTTCTACCCCAATAGAGGACCAGTCCTCCCACTCCAGTAGAGGAATCCTTCTTAGTTACAGACCTGAGAGTTTCCCCTTAGCTCTGAGCTAAATTAGAGGTGGAGAGAGGGCAATGCAACTGGGATATCGCCAAGTATGAGACATGTTGTCTGTGATCCGGTTCACTCCACAGACCTGCACAGAGGGCCTGCTCTCATCAGTGTGTCCCTCCTACGTGCCAGGACTGGGCACATGGGGTAAAATAAGACTTGGTAACCAGCTTTGAAAGGTTCATAGGACAGAATTCTCTTCTAACTGTGTCATTCTGAGGCTGGCTGGTAGGCTGGTAAAGGGGAATGGTTCTCTGGCTGGCTTCGTCTCAGTGGGGTGCTGTGGCAACAGGTGGGACCAGAGAAGCAGAAGGAGCCCTTTGTGTTTGCCTCTGTGCGGATCCTGGGTGCCTGGCTGGCTGAGGAGACCTCATCCCTGCGGAAGGAGGTGTGCCAGCTGCTGCCTTTCCTTGTCCGCTACGCCAAGACCCTCTACGAGGAGGCTGAGGAGGCCAATGACCTTTCACAGCAGGTGGCCAACTTGGCCATCTCCCCTACAACCCCGGGGCCTGCCTGGCCAGGGGATGCACTCCGGTGAGTTTATAGTTACACTTTGCACAGCTAGACCGTTGTGAAAACTCACACAGTGACAAAACATCACTTTATCTCACCCCAAACTAGGCTGTGCCAGGCTCCTGATTGGAGCTGAGAATTCCCTTAGGATTATTTCTATTTGTTTGCAGGGGAGGGGCTTATTCCCACAGGATTTGTATAAGCCAAGTATTACTTGTCAAGCCCATATTTTCTCAATAAAAACAGAACTTGCTGGGTGTGGTGGTATATGCCTATAATCCCAACACTGTTCAAGGCTGAGCCAGGTAGGAAAATCACAAACCCAAGCCAGTCAGGGCTACTTAGCTACTTTGTGCATCTTGTCTCAAGAAATTTTAAAGCAGGGGGTGGAGGGTAGGAATGTAGCTTAGTAATAGGAAGCTCTTCAATCCTTACTACTGCCGGACAGAATTTATGCTTACTGAGCATCTGCTATGAACCAGGTATTTGTCCCCTGTACCACAATGATCTAATTTGGTCCACACAGCAAATCTGACATTTCAAAGGTCTCATCCACAGTTTTGTTTTGTTTTTTTGAGGAACCAGGGATTGAACTCAGGCCCTTGCACTTGCCAGGCAAGTGCTTATTCCACTGAGCCATCTCCCTGACCCCAACTCATCCACATTTTAAAGATGAAGAAGCAGGGGCTCAAAGAGGTGAAAGTAACTTTCCCACAGTCCTACTATGGCAGAGCCCCAGTTTGGTCTTTGGGCCTTTTCTGCAATCTCTACAAAGACATGTCCTTCTCCTCTATGTCCTCTTCACCCTGCACACATCTATCCTTTCCACACCCCCAGGCTTCTTCTTCCTGGCTGGTGCCACCTGACCGTGGAAGATGGGCCCCGGGAGATCCTGATCAAGGAGGGGGCCCCCTCACTTCTGTGCAAATACTTCCTGCAACAATGGGAGCTCACATCCCCCGGCCATGACACCTCAGTGCTGCCTGACAGTGTGGAGATCGGCCTGCAGACCTGCTGCCACATCTTCCTCAACCTCGTGGTCACTGCACCAGGGCTGATCAAGTGAGGGGCTTGGGAGAGGCTGGGTGCACATCAGCAGAAGCAAAGAGGGCTGCCCTGTGGTCATAAGGCCCAGCCTCCTACTCTGCTTGCCTATGTCTGTGGGTTCCTCTTAGTGTTAAAATCGAAGTGTCTCAGTAGGCAAAGCCAGTCTCACTGAAGGATTTGGCAAAACTGTATCCCCAGGTGCTATGTACCTGTTCCAGCCACAGCCCAACCTCTGCTCCCCAAATGCCATGGTTGGGCTTAAAGTTCACTCTTTACCCTGCTGCCTGATTTCTTGGCCAACCCTGGGCCCATGAAGCCTGAAGCCCCGCATCCCAGCTTTTTCGAAGTGCTAGATCTGATCCACCCACCCTTTGCCCTTACCCTTCCTTCTCCCCCCAGGCGTGATGCCTGCTTCACATCTCTGATGAACACCCTGATGACGTCGCTGCCTGCTCTAGTGCAGCAACAAGGGAGACTGCTTCTAGCTGCCAACGTGGCCACCCTGGGGCTCCTCATGGCCAGGCTCCTGAGCACTTCTCCAGGTAAGCCCCAGGGACTTGGGCCTGATGGGTAAGGGCAGAAGACTGGGGTGGATCTGTTGTGTTCTGGATATCAGTCACCATTTTCAGAAAATGATTTTGCAAAATTTTCCCATCAAGAGGAAATCTACAATGTATCTCCACCTGCCACCCCCACCCTTCTTTCCAAAATGATAATATTCTCTTCCTTCTGAAGACTTTTAAGGCAAGGTCTGGTGGGTGTTAAGTACAGGCCTGCTTCAGGCACAGGCACCTGGAATCCCTGGCAGCCCAAGGACTCTGAATCCAGTGTTTGCGAGGTGGAGCCACCCCCACCCAGGCCTTGAGTCAGAAACCTGACTTCCCTCCATTGAGCTTTCTCACTGCTTAGACCTCATACCCTCCCAGGCAACAGGCACTCGGCCCCCCTGCCTGCACTGCAGCTTCTCCCCAGCCCCACCTCACTTGGCTGTGTGCAGGGGGAAGGGTGTCCCCTCCAGCCCCTGGCAGCCCCCAGTGTCTCCCACTTTGGCTGTGGGTGTCTGCTTGGGTCCCTCTGTCCCCGCCTGTTCCCTGTACCCCATCTGTCAGGTTGGAGGAGCAGAGCAGATGCCTGGGAACAGGGTGTAACGTGCCCATACCCTCAGCTGCCTCTTTGTTTTCTGTGTGGGGATCCCAGCAGGTTACCCGGCAATAGGAGGAGGGCGAGCCTGTCCCTGTGGCCCATGAACACCCCCCACATCATTCTCAGCCAGGCTCAGAGCACCATGTCAGGGTCCCAGTGCTGGCTCACTCATAAATACCTCCAGGTTAGCTGAACAGCCTCCCCGAGCACTTGCAGATATAGGCAAAAGCAGTCTCTGCTCACCTGTCCCCTCTGGCGCCCTCTTGTGGCCCTTGCGTCAAGCTGATGTGTCCTCAGCCTGGTGACGGCTGTAGGCCATCCCATACTGGAGTCCCTGCTCTGAGAACCCTAGAGATGGCTCTCTGCCACATCTGACATGTACCTCACTCCTCCCTCCTGTACCTAGAAAGGTCTCGTGATGGAGTGTACCGTGATCATTTCATTTAATTCTTAACAACAAATTGTAAGGCAAGGCCAAGGTAGTCAGCATGCAATGTCAGAGGTAGGATTTGAACCCAGGCATCTGGCTCCAAATGATGCTTCCACTCCCCGAGTGTCCACATAGGACACTGCGTGGTGAGAGTGAGAGGCTTGTCCCCAAGCTGAGAGGCTGTCCCAACGGCTCATGCCATCTCTCCCTCTGTGCCTTCCAGCTCTTCAGGGAACCCCAGCATCCCGAGGTTTCTTCGCAGCTGCCATCCTCTTCCTATCACAGTCCCATGTGGCAAGAGCCACACCTGGCTCCGACCAGGCAGTGCTGGCCTTGTCCTCTGACTACGAGGGCATCTGGGCTGACCTGCAGGAGCTCTGGTTCCTGGGTATGCAGGCCTTCACAGGCTGTGTGCCACTGCTGCCTTGGCTGGCTCCTGCCGCCCTGCGCTCCCGCTGGCCGCAGGAGCTGCTCCAGCTGTTAGGCAGTGTCAGCCCCAACTCGGTCAAGCCTGAGATGGTGGCCGCCTATCAGGGTGTCCTGGTAGAACTGGCACGGGCCAACCGGCTGTGCCGGGAGGCCATGAGGCTGCAGGCAGGTGAGGAAACGGCCAGCCACTACCGCATGGCCGCCTTGGAGCAGTGCCTGTCAGAGCCCTGAGTGGTGTCCACTGGGGACAGACTCGGGGGCGGGTAGCGAGGGAAGGAGGGAGGAGGCATCTTCCCTGAAGCCCCGAAACTGGATCCCCCTCCCCAGACTTCTCCCCTAAACACCCCAGCTTTCTGGCTTGTCTGAGGGCAAGGGCATGGTGCCCAGCACCCAAGTGTAAGGAGCTGCATCCCGCCCCCAGGCCCCCACGGGGCAGGGATGGGCTTGGAGATCAATGTGGTTGTCCCCGCCAGGCCGGGGAAGGTTGGAGTAGCCCCCAGGGAGGGGGGCACTAGGTGTCATTGTGCCCAATGTCTGGCTCCTCTGCAGGAGGAAGGTCCCAGAGTAGGACGGGGCTGGCAGGAGCTGACTGCCTTAGCCCATGTGCCCTGCCGGCCAGGGCGTGGCCTCCCCAGGCTGTGGTGCCCTTCTGGCCCCAAGGTCCACGTCCTTTATATTGGCCCATTTGGCTCTTGCCCTTGACCCTCTTGGGCAGAGAGTAGGCTCAGGCCATTGACATCAAAGTTCTTCCTTTCAACTCCAGTGACCAGGGTCTGAGCTGCCCTGTCCTTCCAGGGCATCCTGGGGCAGATGAGCCCATGGGGGTGGGGAACCTCCTTCCACCCGAGCTTCCTCGAGGAAACCCAAGAGTGCTTGGGCCCAAGTCTCTAAGCTTTTGTGTCGTGTTGCAGCAGAGTGATGAGGGGGGTTAGGGGTTATTTATTTTGCTTGTCCTTATCCTTGCTTGGATACCTGAGCATCTGATCCTTGTCCCCTTGATACCATCTGGCTCCAGCCAGGAACAAGAGGGATACCTCCCTAGAATCCGCATGTTTCCCCAATGATTGCACCCTATTGCCACCGTGGTGCCTGGCTTCAGTTCCCACCCCTGCTATGACTCCTCTCTGCAGAGAGACGCGACTGGCGGCTCCAGCAGGGACTACCTTTCTTATCAACCTGGCGGGGAGGGCTCCCTCCCCACCTCACCCCTTGCTCCCCCACCCCGACCCTCCTCCAGTGCGTTCTGTGATCGCCAAGTTCAAAGCTGTGCACATGTGGACACTCAATAAATGTTCATTGGTGACAAGAAGCCTCCTGTGTGGTCTTCCTGCTCCTGCTCTCTCCCTGTCAGGCTCCATGAGCTCACAACTGCTATTTGCTGAATACATGTCCTGCCAAGCACACTTCATGAGTATTATTCAGTCCTAGGAAGGATATAATTCCAGTTTTACAGGTGGAGAGACTTAGGCATGGATTAGTGACTCACTCGAGGTGGAGCCAGTGCACTATACAGGCCCTCAACCACAAGCCCACACCCTCCACTGTACAGTGGGCTCACAATTCCAGCTGTTGGTGTGGCCAGTCTTACAGTGGACTCTTGGGGACAAGGGAAAACTGCCTGCTCACACATCAGCAGGTGGTTATCAAGTAGCACTGCCACGTCTCCCCGTGTGTGCACATCTGTGTCTGGGTTGGTGTGGCACTGGGGATTGACTTTAGGGCCTTTGCACTGAGCTACATCCCCAGCCCTTGGTGAGCGCTGGGGGATGGATAGTTTCACTAAACCACTAGGTTGTTCAGGCTGAGCTCAAACATGGGATCCTCCTGCCTCATATTCTCACAGCGCTGAAATTAGAGAAATACACCACACCCCACTGTATCCTCCAGTTGTTGTTTTTTTATTATTATTTTTTAATGTGTTTGGTACAGGGTCTCACTATGCAGCTTGGACTTGTAGGGATCCTCCTGTTTTCAGCCTCCCCAGCACTGGGATTATAGGCATGTGCCACCACACCTGGATTTAGTGGCTGGTGCAGCACACCCAAGGGTGGGGCCAGCATGGCAACTCTGGTCCCTGTGCTTACCTAGGCAGACACTTAGTTTGCTGAGCTATCTTGTAGGTTTTTACAAGTCAGAAATTTTTATGTGGAATCTCTTGTTGAACGTTGCTAATTACTACCAGCCTAAAAAAAACCTGTAGGCTAAATGTGAGAGCAACAGGAGTAGCCAAGCCAACCATCTCTGCCTCAGCAGGCCTGAGCCAAAGCTGTCAGGTTGGAGGCAGACTAGCCCAAGGCCAAGACCATCCACAGACTCCACATGTGCCTTCAAACCTATAAGCATTCACTAAGCACATCTATTGCCTACCTGTGGCTGGTTATGTATGCGTAGCAGAAACATGCACTTACTTCCTGGATGTACGGAACCCCACCTTCTTAGCATGAATTCTCTGAGTTAAAAAATGATATAACATAGACCCCTTATCAAGCAGCTTAAAATCTAGAAAGACAGATAAGCAGCACAAAAGTATAAGCAATGGCTTCTGTGGAGATTCAAATAAAACGTGATAAGCATGAAGGACCTCTGTCTGGCTACACGAGTTGAGAAAAACTCCAAGCGTGTTTGTGCTGAGACATGAGAGAGAGGTGTGAGTGAGTGGCCAAGCAGAAAAATGGCAGGTGTACCTACCACGGTGCAGTGTGAAGTGGAACAGGTCAGAGGAGGGAGGATCAGATTGTAGGAGCCCAGTGCGCTGTGCTCAGAAGCTTAGATACAGAATCATGCTGTGGGGCCAGACTGCCAATTTTTGAGGAGTGTAAGGAGGAGACAGTTTGTATTACAGAGACATGATTGACTGTTATAGGAACAGCTGAAACAGAGCTTAAGGGATGATAAGTCAGAACTAAGCCAGTGGCAGTGAGGATGGAGACATATAGGTAGGAGTTAGATAAGAGCACTTGACAATTAGTCTGAAATGAAGAGGAGCCAAGGTTGACTCCAGATTCCTGATCCAGGCCATTGAGTGGATAGGCCATTCACTGTAGTGGGTAACATCAGGAGAAAACAAATGTGTGGGAAATATAAGCTCAGTTTGCTAAAGGGTGGTTTCTTTCTATGATATGAAGCTGAGAGAGGGATGAGCAAGTGACAGATTTGGACATTGTCAGTATAGAGGATCCTCAGAGTCATCTCATAGCAGTGATTGAGACCATTGAAGAAGTGGAGAGAAGGGAAGGAGCCCAAAGCAAGTGACAACTGCCCATGGTTCCACTGTGCTTCCTCTTGCACAGTGGTAGAGTCAACCTAGCAAAACAGGCTGAGCTTGCTCCTCTAATAATGTATGGCCAGAGTTCTGGACTCCAGTGGTTTGGGAGGCAGGCAAATCTTTCCAGACCAAGCTTGCTCCCGGGGGCTCAGCTGAGAGGCAAAAGGATGATGTGAGTTGCAATTGTGTGATGTAACCACGAGGTGGAGCCTTGGCATCTTGTACCAGATTTCCTCTCCCTGCAAACACTGCCGAAGAGTTCTGAGCAGTTTGTCAGAAGCTGGAAGAAGGTGGCTCTGTGAACAATAAGGAGGCACATTTGGGTTTCCTTAACAACAGTCCAAATCCAAGCTCACTTTTTTGAAAAGAGGGGAAAAGATGTGTTTGGGCAAAAGAGTAGTATGCCAAGTGGGAATTCATGTATATTTGCACATATACATCTGCTGGTCCTGTATTTTCTATGTGTGCATGTTTCTCATGGATTTCTCTGTACATGCAGTGTAATCCATCTTCCAGGGGCATCTGCATATGTATCCCTGTGCACACCCCAGGTTTCATATGTGTGCATGTGTTCCAGAAGATAAGCAACCAGAAATACCCACCTCACTGCCTCAGAAACTGAGTAGATGCTTGGCCCTGAAAAGAAGGCCCTCTGTGTTGAAACCATAGGACTCTGTACCTTTGGGGAGCCCAAGAAGAGCTAAGAATATGGAGAACATTCTATTAAACATAAATGACAACACTCATTTGTCAGATGATCTCAGATTATTACTGAGGGTTGTGTTCACATATAATCTTTTGGAAAGGTGTGTGTGTGTGTGTATGTGTGTGTGTGTGTGTGTGATGTATTTCATGGAATGGAATTCTACCACCAAGCTACATCTCCAGGTTTTTATTTATTATTTATTTATTTATTTTTGTATTTTAGGGAAGGGTCTACAGTGCGTTCAGGGTCTTACTACTAGATTGGACCCACAGTGATCCACCTGTTTACACCCTCCCAAGTGCTGGGATTATAGGCACATGCCACCATGCCTATAATCCCATATCATATGGGATTATACATGCCATATCAATGTGCCCTGAGGGTGGGGCTGGCACAGCACACCCAGGGATCAAACTCCTGACCACTGAGCTATTTGGTTGGCCCTCCCACCCTGGTCTTGAACTGACAATGATCCTCCTGCATCAGCCTCCCGAGTGCTGGAATTTCAGGCTTGTGCCACCGTGCCTGCCTCAAGTATTTGAAGTTTTACTTCTTTCCCTGAAGACGGGCCATGGAGAGCCCCAGCAGAGTTTTCAGCAGGGTGGTGGCATGTTCTGGTCACTCTTGTTAAGTGGAGTTGGAATTAGATTGGTAGAGATATAAAATCTGGGATCCAGTTAGAGGGTTGTTGCTATGGCTCTTAACACTTTAGTGTGCTCAGAATCACTAAATAAGTCAGGACTTATTAAAGCATGGATTGCAAAATTGCCTAGGCTGGGATAGAACTTATCATCTTCCTGACTTAGTGACTTAGCAAGACCATGTCTCAAAATAAAATAAAATAAAATTTGGGGAGTGTAGCCTAGTGAGGAAGATGGGTTCAATCCTTGGGGACGAGGAGAAAACAGATTTCCAGGCTCTCTTTCCAGAGGTGCTGATTCAGTAGGTATGAGGTGGAGTCCAAGAAGTGGCACCTCTAAGTTCCCCAAAGTTGATGCTGGTGCAGAGGCCACACTTGGATAAGTACAGGTTGATGAGAAAGAGTGAAGTAGCTTAAAATGCTGAGGGGGGGTGCCATATGCCTTCTGGGGTATTCACCTCAAGTTTACTCCATATAAATTCCGTGGGTGAATGCTTCAGGGTTAGAAATAGCAATACTCGATTGACTTGTGGAGGTGAGGTAAAGGGCCCAATCTCTTCTGGGATGATGGGCAAGTTTTGAACTTGAAGGACAGTGGTTTCATTTATGGAGCCACAGAACTATAAAGGAAAAGCAGGTGGGGATTGTCAGTAGGGGTGGAGATGCTGAATCCAGCGATGACTTGGAAATGCAGATGACTGCAAGGAAATGTCTGATGGGAAGGAGATGTCCCATTGGCAGCTGTGTGGGTGGTTTCAGATTCCTAATGAGATTCATAAAGGAGTTCATGAAAATATTAGCGAGGAAGAATAGGTAGAAGTTGATCCTCTGAGAGTCAGTAACTAAAGGTGAAAGTGGTCAGAGGAGGAGACAAGAAGATAGCGTTTGAAGATACCAGAAAGTAGGGAGAGGACCCTCGAAGAAGCCACCAGACAGGCAAGGCATCCTGTCCCCCTGACCTGCTGGAGAGAGTAGGACTCCCCCTCCCCCACAGAGCTAGGCATGGTATGAAGCCCCTTGCTGCTTCTGAACTTCTTCCAAAGGCCTCCACCACTGTGCATGTGGTGAACTGACATCTGTCCTGTAATTTGACTTCTGATGTCCTTATGGATGAAGCTGAGGGGAGGAGGAGGAAGAGAAGGAGAAGGATGAGTCAGGTGGCCACAGATTCACACACACACACACACACACACACACAAATGCACACACTCACTCCTGACCTCTGAGTTGCCCAACTGTACTGCACCCATCATCACATTTGCTAATAGTTCCATCCTCTGAAACGATCTTAGTGATGATTTCTTAGCTACTGGGCTTTTCCCCATTACCCCAGGCTGAGATGACCCTTAACTAGCTGCCTGCCTGTGGGCTTTTCTCTGCCTTGTTCTTCACCTGAAAATGGGGGGGGGGGTGATCTGGACATCCATCTCACAGGGCCATGGTGAGGGTAATATAATATTCCTTAACTATTTAGCTCAGAGGCTCACACTTTCTGTAATGAATGATCACTGTAGTGGTTTCTGTTATGCCCCATTTTGTGCATTCTCTTGCTTTTTAAAATATCTCCCTTTTGCTCTCATAATTTCTACTCTCTTTAGCATCTTTCTGACTTTGCTTTCTTTAATTCTTGTCCCTGCTTCCAGGATCCAAGGGCAGAGTTTCGGGAGAAGGAAAGAGGGACTGACTGTAGAAATTAGAACATGCTTGACAGCCAGCCAGTGCCTGCCACGGTAACACAAACACATAGCCTGTGCATGTTAGTGTAACAATTACACCCCTTCCACGTGGCTCAGTTATGCACAAATTCATTCAACAGTTCCTAGTGTCACAGGCTTACACCCAACCAGCCCAAGCCCCTGTGGTTTCAGATTCATCTTGAGTTCTTCTGAGTGCAGCTCTTGCAAAACTACATCCCAGGCAACAGTCTCTAGCCAGTTTGTGGCTCCAACTTCCGCAGACTCCGGCTTGGAGTTGGGGTTTACAAGGCCAGGAAGCCTGAGTGAAGCAGGCACCTTAAGAAGGATTTTGATCCGGAACCATTCAAGAGATGCAACAGGTCCCCTTGCACACAGTAACACAAGCAAACACAGGAGCTGATGCACTTGAGTTTTCAGTCCACAAACTTCTACATTCACAATCTTCCACCCCATCTAAAGTCAGGCGAGACGCTAAAGAACTGGTACCCGTTTTATAGATGAGGGAGCTGAGGCCAGCAAGATGTAGTTTGCTTAGAGGCAAGCATGGGACATAGTCCAACAAATGTAAGGACCCTGCAATCCCGGTCTCGAAACTGTTTCCTCGCAGCTGTGGGTTTGGAGCCCAAGGGGCAGCTCAGATCAGCCGGGGTGGAATTCACTCATCCCCCTTCCCACCGCGACGGTCCCACCACAGCCACGCCTCCTTTCTGCGACCACAAGGGAAAAGGGAGAGCGGTCACAGCTTGTCTCTTTAATGCGCGCCCCCGGAGGCCCGGCGCGCCCCCGCTTCTATAACTGGAGTGCATGGAGCAGACTGCGCTCAGAGGGAGAAGGGCGGGCGCTGGGCTCCCGTGGGCCGACTTTTCCAAGTGTGATCAGAGCCCTTCCGTGCGGCCTCCATGCACCCGCCCGGGGGCGCCCACCGCTGAGGCCCTCGGCCGCCGCGCCGTGAGCCCCGCAGAGTGCGCAGGGTCCCTTCCCGCCGCGCCCGCCGTCGGGCGAGGGCTCCGTCGCCGCCACGCCTCGCGCCCCGCGCCGCCCGCCCCATGCTGGTGCACACTTACTCCGCCATGGTAAGTACTCTCGGGTCCGCGCGCCGGGACACTCGACCGGGCGTCGCGGGGTCCGGGCGCGGGAGCGCTCGCGCGAACGAACTGGGGAGCGAGGGGCCGCGGCGTGCCCGGCAGGGCGACCGGCGACGGTGACCGACGCGGGGACGGCCCGGCCCGCGCGGCGCCAGGACCCTCTCGGCCGCGCCCCGCGCCCCGCGCCCCGCGCGCCTCACGCCGCCCTCTTCCTCCAGGAGCGCCCCGACGGGCTGGGCGCGGCGGCCGGCGGCGCCCGCCTGTCGTCGCTGCCCCAGGCGGCCTTCGGGCCCGCGCCGCCGCTCTGCCACACGCCGGCCTCCGCCGCGGCCGCAGACTTCCAGCCGCCCTACTTCCCGCCGCCCTACCCGCAGCCTCCGATGCCCTACAGCCAGGCGCCCGACGCCGCCGCCGCCTTCCCGCACCTGGCCGGGGACCCCTACGGCGGCCTGACGCCCCTGGCGCAGCCGCAGCCCCCGCAGCCCGCCTGGGCCGCGCCGCGCGCCACCGCCCGCGCCCACGACGAGCCCCCGGGCCTGCTGGCGCCGCCCGCACGCGCGCTGGGCCTCGACCCGCGCCGGGACTACGCCGCCGCGGTGCCCCGGCTCCTGCACAGCCTGGCGGACGGCGCGCACGGCCTGGCGGACGCGCCCCTGGGCCTCCCGGGGCTGGCCGCGCCGCACGGCCTGGAGGACATACAGGTGAGACGCAAGGGGTACGTGGTGCGCTGGGACCCTGAAGGCAAAAAGTGACAAATTCGGGAACCTGACTTTTCTCCAAGCCGCTTCTCACTTGGGACTCGAGGAAGCGCTCAGTCTTCTGGGTCAGACGCTGCCTGGTTATTGGTGCCCGATGCCTAATGGCAGCAACGGTCCCTCGGCAGGGACTGCGGTTGAGCCCGGTCGGGCAGCTATACGCAGCCTCAGCCTGCGGGGGCAGCGGCGCTTGGGCAAGGGAAGCGCAGTAGGGGCCGTCTTAGGAACGGGGAGACTCCCAGGACTCCCGCTTTGGCCGCATATGGTGCAGAGCCCTGAGATTCCCAGGCCTGCCTGTTGTCGCCCCAGGCAGGCGGAGCGGTGCGCGCTTGGGGCAGAGCACATAGGACCCCAAAATAGCATGGGCTTAGGGAAAGACACAAGGGCTAGATCCACACGCACCCTCACGCTGCCCTCTCATTTGCAGGCTATGGAAGAACCGGGAATGAGCCTCCTGGACCAGTCTGTGATCAAGAAAGGTAAGGGATGGCAATCAGCTGCCAGGGTAGAGCCAGGCAAGATGATGTGGCCCATTTCCTTCACGACTGCCAATGCCTCCTCTGCGTCGCCGCTCGATTCGGTGGCTATCGAATATTCTTTCCAGCTTAGAAGAGGGGCAGCAGAGGCTGGGGGTCTGCTGGAGCTGGGCAGTTTTGGGCTGGCTCTTTGGCTTTGGCCTGGAACCTGCTGCCTGCTCTCCACTGGAGTCCCGCTGCTCTCTTCTGGGCTTTGGTACTTGGACCTGGCCTCTGATGGATCTGAAATTTATTTGCAGAAGAAGTTAAATGACTTCTCTATTTCCAAAGAGGTGGGAATGGAAATGATGTTCCCACAAATTTTGGTAAATGATTTCTACTTTACAGAGGTTTACCATTTTGGAGCCTGGCAGGCACTTTCTGCCCGTTCCTTCCCAGCAAGTCTCTGGGTGCCTTGCATTTCCCACCAGCGTATTTCCCTTCAGCCAGAGTCTCCAGCAGCGTTAAGTATTTAAGACCTGGTGTGTGGATATTGTGTGTTAAGCTATGTGCACGTGGGTCAGGGCCTGCCTCCTCCTGGGTGTTTCTGTGAGTTCTGGGACCTATGCAGCATCTCTATATCTTTCTTCTTCTAGATGTCAGTAATTTTTAGTGTGCATCTTTGCTGTGAGTTCATTGAGGATTCACATCTCTGTGTGAAGGGGCTGCCCTTCTCTGTGTTGAAGTATATTTCTCCATGTTTGAGATTTTCAGTGCATGCAACAGGGTCTCAGCTGTGCTCTAATATTTGCCCTTTGATATCTGAGGATTTCTAAGGTGTGAAGGTCCCTTCCTGTGTATTTTCAGAGTTATTTGTGTGTCTTTATACATTAGTAAATGTCAGTGGTGAGAGAATCCCTAAGTGGATTTTTAGGCCTGCGAATTCTGGCTGTGCCAGGGAAAGGTGAAAGAAAACCAAAGATATACCAAGAGAAACAAATAGACTCAGAGAGACCCAGGCCTTGGGCAGACTCCTTAGATCTAGGGTATGTGCCCAAAGGAATTTAGAGGCACAGCAGTGGCCAGCGCCTCCCCCTCTTCCCAAAGGATTTGACTAGAGTTGTTTTTCAAACAAGTGAATTCAAGCCCAGGTTCTGTCTGCAACCCCCACCACCCACACACACACACCATGGATTCTCAAGGGAGAGTCCTGGTGGGCATAGGGATGAAGAGGAGCCAGGCTAGATCTGGGTCACTGGAACCTGGAGTTGGCTAGACTACTTGGAGTGTGTAGGGAGTGATGAGAGGACAGACTCCTAGAATTAGGGCTGTATCCCCAGAACTGGAGTTGTGTTGAGGACCCTGGACAGGATACTTGGAACTGGGCTGTGTGCCCCACCCAGGCTTTGTCGGCTTACTAGACAGCTCTCATCGTGACACTGATGGAAGGGAGAAATAAGTCTGCAGTCTGTAAGAGCCTGTCACTGGGTTTGGCCCGCTGTCCACTGGATAGGACCATCCTTGCTAGAGCTTTCCCCCCACCCTTGTTCCTGACTCCTGTCCAGGCTTAAGGGTGAGGGACCCTAGGTTCATTGGCTTGGGAAGGAGCCAAGACCCTGCATATTTGGGAGAAACCTAGGGACCTCTGCTCTGGGGAAAGGTTAAAGCCTCTGCTGTTGATCAAATTACTTTAACCCAGAACCTCAGGCTAGGAGAGAGCATGTGAAAATGAACTGGAATCCACCCAGAATTAGTTTCTTTGGAAGGACATCAGCTTTGGAAACTCCCAGATCTGACACAGTGAGCTTGACTTGCACTGTCCTGGGTGCTGAAGAGCCGGCTCCCCCGGACAGGTGTGGGCTGCCACATGGTCGATGCCTGTCAGCCAGCCCGTTGGTGGCCCGGCGGCCCGGCGGAGCATTGTTGGAACACCTGCGACCTTAGCTGCAATGACGCCCAGTTACAGACTTGGACGCTACAGCAAAAGAGTAACGAAAGGGTGTCTGTAGAAGTAAGCGCCGCTTCCTACGAGTCTAGTGTTAGCCGCCCACTGCCAGGCAGGTCTTTGGGGAGGAGAGGGTGGACGCCGGCTTGGCCACCGTAGTCCCCGCTTAAAGCACCATGTAACTGCGAGGTCCGGGGCAGGCTCAAGCCCTGCGCCGTGGGGCCTGGACGCCCCTGGCGCAGTGCGTAGTTTTCATCTAGCGCTGCGCGGTCTCCGGGAAACTCGGTCTCGCCTCTAGTTCTTTGGGTCGCCACCGGGTAGAGAGTTAGAGCCTTTCATCGCCCCCAGGCCCTTCCGGAAGCCAGGGGCGTTTGTCCCAGGTCTCTAGCGCCTGCCGAGAGCGGTATGGACCCCACGCTGCCAGGGCCATGGAAAGTGGCTCTGGGCGAGGGCAGGCAACGCGTCTCCTTTCCAGAGCTCTTCCGGCCGGGGCGCGAGGGCTACTCTGTCGCCAAGAGTTGAGCGTTGAGTGTGAAGCAGAAACAGAGGTGGCCCCAGCCTCACCGCGGTCGCGGTCGCGGCTTGGCCCTGATCTCGTTGGTGCCGTCCTCGAGGGGAACCGGGGAGCTCCCGGGGCCCAGAGCAGGGCCGCGCGATGGATCTTCCCAGACTCTGCGCCGCACACCCAGGGCGCCCCTGGCAGCCAGCCAGGCGAAGCGGGTAGATGAGGCACGCCTGTGCGGGAGAACGGGCCCTCCTTTTAGGCACACATTTGTCACTTCTTCAGCCTGACCCAGAGCCCTGGAAGGCAGGCGGGACCGATGAGGTAGACGGCGCTGCACTTGAACATTCTCCAGCCCAGAAGGGCGGGGTGCGGTAGGTGAGGGCACAGCCCGGATGGGGCTCGCAGGTTGAGCGGAGGGTGGATGCGTGCCTGAGGTCGGGAAGCTTCCTAGACGCGAGACTTTTGAACCTGGTTCAGTGAATAAGCGAGGCTTTCTCAGTACATGGGGAAACGGGTGAGAAAGGGTCGAGCTACTTTCTAGGCATAGCACGGGCAGATGAGATGCCTTCCTTCCCTGCGGGGGCGGGGGGCAGGCTGAAAGTATTAAAATCTCGTGTGCGTTTCAATGTACCTAGGTCACAGCGGGAGGAGAGCGGTAGAGGGGTGAAAATTGCGATATGTCCCTCGTCCCTCCAGAAGACAATGAGTGGTGCCCGCTTGCGGTGGGGAATCCCGCCTAGTGGTCCGGTCTCCAGGACAGTCTGGGAAAGGGGCTGTTTTCTGATCTCTGGGGCTCTGCCGAAAGTTCCAAATGGAGGTGGCGAGAGCCTGCGCTTTCAAATGAGTTTCCAAAGATTCTGGGACTGAGGCGGAGTAAGGCGAGTAAGGAACTTGTCTCTTTGGGGTAACATTAAAGAGGGTACCAAAAATACTTAGCAGTCAAGATAAATAATAACATTAAAATTAAAAATATTGCAAACAGACATTAGCATCAGAGATTATTTTTTGTTTTTGTTTTTGTCTTTTGTTTTTTATTTTTTAGCATCAGAGATTTACATAATGACAGGCTCTGCATTTCTGCAGCCCTTTCTTACTTACCTCCAGGCTACTCTCTGCTCCAGACAGCAACTAAAAGAACAGCTCCCCAGCAGATAGTTTGGACTTCTCTCAAGGGCAGTGGGAACCACAAGAGACTGTGGAGCAGGGAAGTAAAATGATTGATGAGAAGGAAACCAGGAGGTCCCACAAGAGCCGATGGAGGAGGCTCCAGTAGCCTGGAGGTCACTGCCTCTCCTACTCCCCTTCCTCAGGCTGTATTCCTTCTCACCAGGCTCTGGACTACAGACACCCCTAGGTGTGGTCCAAGGAAGGAGGATGCTCTGGAGGTGCTGCTTAAAATGCGGCTTCTGAGTCTCTACTCACATCCACGAATCTGAATCCCTGAAGGGAAGTATAGCCCTGGAACTTCCTTTTTAAAAATAAAATAAAATAATTTTTTGCGTAAATCTTATATACTAAAATTCAGCCATTGTAAGAATCGAATCTGATGATTTTCAGTAAATGTGTAGAGTTGTATAACCATTACCACAATCCATATTTCCATCACCCCTCTAAATTCCTTCATTCCCATTTGTAGTTAATCCTCATTCTCACCCCATTCCTTAGGCAAGTGCTGATCTGCTTTCTGCCTATAAATTTGCATATTCCTGACACGTTGTATACATAATATAGACTTTTGCTTCTAGCTTTGTTTTTGTTTGTTTTTCTTTTTTTCTGGTATCCACCTTACCCTGAGCCACAGAGCCAGCCCTTTTTAACTTTAGGATAGGGTACCCTAGATTATGAAGTTGCCAGGTTGGGTACAGACTTAGTATCCTCCTTCCTCAGCCTAACCAACAGCTGTGTGTCACACCTGGCTGCTTCTAGCTTCTTTTACTTAGCATAACAATGCTTAAGGCTCATCCCAATTGTAACATGTACAAATAGGGATTTTTTTTTTTTTTATTGTGGGGTAGTATTCCATTGTATGGACATTTTACTTACCCATTAGCTGGTTGATCGCATTTGAGTTACTTCTGCTTTTTTTCTTATATGAGTAATGCTGCCATGGGCATGTATATAAATAACTATATATGTGTGTCTATATCTCTATGCAGATATGTTTTCTTTCTTTTTCTTTTGTGGAACCGGGGATTGAATTCAGGTCCTTGTGTTTGCCAGGTGCTTATTCTACTGAGCTATCCTCAGCCCCGAGACATGTTTTCATTGTTTGCTAGAAGTGGAGTTAGTGGACTGTGTGCTAAATTCATTTTTAATTTTTAAGAAATTGCCAAGCTGTTTTCTAAAGTGCCTGTACTGTTTTATTTACACTGCTACCAGCAAGGTGTGAAGGTTGCAGTCTCTGCGCACCCTCACCTACACTTGATTTTTTTTTTATTATTACCACTTAGTGGTATCTCAGTATAGTCTTAATTTGTATTTTGCTCATGGCTAATGATATTGGGTAATTTTCATGTACTTAAGAAATTCATCTACCATTTTTAGTCAAGTATTTTTACACCTTCTGACCATTTCATTTCCTTTCCTTCTTTCCTCAAAAATGCCAAGAGAAATGCAGTCCAAGACAAGGGAAGTGGGTGAGCCAGGGAAGGAGCTATCATGGCATGGGGGTGGGATTTAACCTAGTAGACTGTAAAGCAGACATTGGCCTTTATTTCCCACACCTAAGAGACATCCCCCACCACAGTGGCTCCTGAAGATGTCTAGCCATGGTGTCCCCTTGGTCGCACACTTAGGGGCCATTCTTGTTCTTTCGAGACACAGAGCTGACACAAGAGCTCCCACATATTCAGCCTGCCCACCAAGACACACATATCCAAGTCTGCCCAGAGGAGCCAGCATCTGGCTGCTGAGTCTGAGGCTGTGCAATACACTGTCCCAGAAAACATGGTAAAACTGCAGTTTCTTCTAGAAGGAGACAAAGTTTCATGACAGCTTCAGCAAATAGTTCATAATTATAACACCAAAAATATGATCCATAAAAGAAAATAATTATAAATCCTATTTCATCAGAATTCACAACTTTGGTATCTCAAAGGACAACACCAAGAAAATAAAAGGTACCAGGCATGGTGGCTCATGCCTATAATCCCAGCTTTTCTGAGGAAAAAACAACAGTTTGGGGAAACAGCAAGGTCTATTACTGATACACAGGAACATGCTCACACATCATGTATTTGGGAAGAAGAGGTAAACAAAGCTCACCTGATATCTATGTGCCCATATCTGATTCCTAGTCCCTATGGGTATGCATTTGCATATATACCTATGTTTGCATAAAGCTGCCATTATCAGGAGAAAGCGCTTGGCAGAAACCCCCTTGAGCTGGGGTTTCACTGTGGAGTCTAGGCTGGCTGGTCCTCTTTTTCAGCTTCTTAAATGCTGAGATGACAGGCATGAATCACCATGTGAAACTAGAATACAAGGTGTCATTAAAAAAAAAAATGTATTTGGTTGTTACAGGGTTTCACTATGCAGCTCTAACTCATAGTAATCCTCCTGTTTTCAGCCTCCCCAGTGCTGGAATTATAGGCATGCGCCACTACACCTGACTCTGTGGCTGGCTCAGCGGGCCCTGTGGGCAGGACTGGCACAGCATCTGGTACCTGGGATCAAACTGCAGCCCCTGCTCTTGCCTAAGCTTGCCTGAGCAGGTGCTTTAGTCTGTTGAGCTACCTCACTGACCCTGAATACAAGATGTCTTGATCTGAGTTGTTGGTGTTATCTTACATGTTGCACCCAAGTCTATCACTGACCTTAGCGTAGTTCTAAGCTTGCCCTGGTGCCTGCATGCAGACCCAGACACAAAAGCAGACGACAAAGATGAGGCTTCCTCACCATTCCCTGCCATCTGGGACCATCATTCTGTTTCTCACTTCAGATCTCCAAATTATTTCACTTGTTCACTGCTGGTCACCTGGGCCAAAACCCTGGCTTTGATGTGCTCCTTGTTGGTGGGGAGATAGTTGGGTGGCATACAAGGACAGCCTAGAGTTGCAAAGACAGGGATGAGGATGGAGGTGCCCAGGGAGCTCCATGCAGAAGCTCAGGCTGACCTGTGGCTGGGGAAGGAGGGCTTTGCCCAAGAGAATTTTTGCAGTGTGCCCAGGGCAGCACCTTGAGGCTACAGTTTCCTCAACATCCACATCCACATCCACATCCCACATGTGATACCTGTTATGCTCCCTGCCTTCGGGGTCTCAGGTTACTGTGGTGGCCACGAGCCTCATGTGGCTGCTGAGCATTCAAAATGTGACTTTTGTGGATAGACAGGGGCTGTAAGTGTAAAATGCACTTTGGATTTTGAAAACGCAATTAAAGGGGCTAGGGAGATGGCTCAGTAGAATAAGCACTTCCCTGGCAAGGGCAAGGGCAAGGGCAAAGGCCTGAGTTCAATCCCTGGTTCCACCAAAAAAAAAAAAAAAAAAAAAAGAAAGAAAGAATTCAGTGTATCTCATTAATTTTTAAAATACTGATTACATTGATTATATTATTAATCTAATAGTGATTATATTAGTATTATATTAATTTGTATTAATACGTTAAATGCTATATACTTTAATATATATAAATTATAATTTTAGCTTTCATTTTCTTTTTTAAAATGTAACTACTAGGAAGTTTCTATATGTGAATTTTTAAAAAAAATTTTTGGCGGGGCCTGGGAGATGGCTGAGTGGAATAAGCGCTTCCATGGCAAGCGCAAGGCCCCGGGTTCAATGTTCAATCCCCAGTTCCGCCAAAAAAAAAATTTTTTTTTTTTGGCGGAACTGGGTTGAACTCAGGCCCTTGAGCTTGCCAGGGAAGCACTTATTCCACTGAGCCATCTCCCCAGCCCTGTGAGTTTTTTTGGGTTTTTTTTTTTTTTTGAGACAGCATCTCACTAAGTTGCCCAGGTTAGCCTAGAACTAGTCTTGCTGCCTCAGCCTCCTGAGTGCTGAAATTACAGGTGTGTGCCACGCTGCTGACCTGTGGCTCATATTATATTTGGTCAGTGTGCATCTATAGCCTGAAGGACAAACAGGACCAGGTAAAAGCTGGAGGCAGAAGCCTTTATAACTGATGATTAAGGGTGTGAACTTTAGGGTCAATGGCCAGAGTTCAAGATCTATTTCTGGTCTGATCTGGGTTTTTTTTTACACTTTCAGTTTCTTCTTTTTATGTATTTGTTTATTTATTTTTTTCCAGTGCTGGGGAGTGAACCCAGGACCTCATGCATAGTAGGCAGATGATTTACCACTGAGCTATACCTCCAGCCCAAGATTTTTCATTTTGACATGAGCTCTGTTACTGACAGGCAACTTCATTCTGTCAAACTGTAGAGCCGGGATCTACTTTTCAGGGAGCTGGGCCGGCACTGATGCATTTTAAGCTGCAGAGTAACGGAGTGCTGCATGATTCAGAAAGATCCCTCTGGATCAGAATGGGGGACCAGTGCTGCATGATTCAGAAAGATCCCTCTGGATCAGAATGGGGGACCAGAGCAGAGGCTGTATAGAAATGCAGGCAGGAAAGCATCTGTGTGCATATAGAGAAAGGCCGAGTCTGAGGCAGGTTAAGATATTACATCAATATCTCAGCACAGTGGGAGCGATGTAGCAGCTGAGATGGGTACAGAGGGTGTCGCTAAAGTTTCTGTTTGGGTGGCTGGGTGGAGAGCGGGGATGCTTATTGGGAGAGGAAAAAGTGGTGGCTCTTCCAGGCTAGGAATGGGCCAAGCTTTGCTTCTTCCCAGTGCTTTGCACACAGTGCTCAGCAAACAATTTTCAAATGACAGAAAGGCAAAGGGATCACAGTACTGGGTTTGCAGTCTACCTGCCAGCTGGGTGCTCTCAGGCATACCACTCCACCTCTGGGCTCCAGCCTCCACATCTGTGAATGAGAAGAGTAGGGGCCACTTCCTTGTGGGTTGTTCCCAGGGCTGGAGCAGGCACCCACTTGGCACACAGCATGAAGAGGACAAGGCAGTTGTTAGTCGCAGGCTCCTCATTTGACCCCCACTCCCAACACATGCACAAGCCTTGTCTACTGAGGCGCTCACTGCCCTGAAAGCGAAGGCCTGCAAGTTTCTTGGAAGAGGCCAGAGGCTGCAGTTAAGCCTGAAGATCCAGGTTAGAGAGAGAGAGGAACTTTCTTTTATACCCAAGAAGATCTAGGTGAATTTTATATTCCCTTTTTAGATAATCCAGGAGTATTTGGGGAAGGGCATGGTAGAGCATCCTCCTTATTCCTTGTTTCCTGGAGCAACCCGGCGTGGCATGGCAGGAAGGGTGACAGGGCTAGAGACCTCATGAGTCTGTAACCTCCCAGATCCCAGGATGTGGGAGTTCAAAACCTCCAGCTACTCACTGATTTCAGGGGGTGGAACCTCAGGGAATCTCCAAGGGGAAGAGGGAGCTGGGACTTCCTGTGACTACCCAGACCGGCTGGCCCCTGCTATAGTGACCTAGGAATCCTGCCTTCAGCTCAGATTCCACTTGCTCATGCCCAGCTCCCTGTCTGATGAAACCTGCCAGAATAACCAAATTCTGCTAAAACTGAGTTTTAAGAGGCTTATACGTTTATGAGCCAGACACCCACTCCTACTGGGTGGTCCTGGTATATCACTTTAACCTCAGTGTGCCTCCCTTTCCCCCTTCATAAAGCAGGGATGCTAGGACATCCCTCTGAAAAGTGCTGCATCTTTCCATGTGCACAGTTGGTGAGTCATCAGTGCACCTACTCCATGGCTGGCTGCTCCCTGTCCTGTGGCCACCGACTCAGTGTCCCCTTTCTCTTCCCTTGCTTCTACTTACAGTACCCATGCCCTCCAAAGCCAGCTGCCTCTCAGCCCTCTCCTTGGCCAAAGACAGCTTGGTTGGTGGCATCACCAACCCCAGTGAAGTCTTCTGCTCCGTGCCTGGCCGGCTCTCATTACTCAGCTCAACATCCAAGTACAAGGTGACGGTGGGGGAGGTGCAGCGGCGACTGTCACCTCCCGAGTGCCTCAATGCCTCCCTGCTGGGCGGTGTCCTCCGCAGGTAGGAAGGCCAGCCTCAGCCCAGGCCACAAGATCCACCTGCCTCCCTGGGAGGGGAGGGTTCAGGGATTCCAGAGGGCACACACACACTCTGAGGCAGGTCCAGGCTCTCAGATCAGTCTGGGGGAGGCAGGGCAAAGACTGGTAGACTCACCCACATTGGGCAGGATGGACAAGGCTGAGCCTGGGGAAGAGTACCACCTTCACCCTTCCCCAGGGAAAGGACACCATTCTCTCTGCAGGTATAGGCCTCACTGTGTATCTGGGGAAGGAGAGCACAGTGTCTACAGTTTGTTTTCATAGCCATGTGTCTGTTTCTCTCTGCATATCTTTGTGCCTAGGAAGGGTATTTCTGCTGCACGGGTATAAGTTTGGATGAATCTGAGGATGATGTATGTGTGTGTATGTGAGAGAGAGAGAGAGTGTGTGTGTGTGTGTGTGTGTGTTTTAGGGGATATCCAGGAGTATGTTTTTCCACAAATGTGTGAATGTGTGTTATCATTCATATTCTTTTGTTTGTTTTTTGAGGCAAGGTCTTGCTATGTAGTGCAGGCTGACCTTGAACTTACTAGATATCCCAGGTTGGCCTTGGACTCAGTGATCTTCGTGCCTTAACTGCCCAAGTGCTTGGATTGTAGGCATGCACCATTACACCTAGTTTCTTGAGTTATTCTTAGTGGGAATGTATAGCCTGGAGTGTGACGTGTGTGTGTGTGTGTGTGTGTGTGTGTATGTGTGTGTGAGTGCATGAGCATCTGTGGCTAGCTGCATGTGTGCTTACATGCCTATATCTCTGTATGGGACTGCATTTGTGCAGCTGTAGAGTCTCTCCTTATTTGTGGCCTCTCGGCATCCCAAAGAACTTGTCTCTGGGATCCTGGCTTGGCGTGATGGTGTCCTGGGAATCCAAGTCTGTGGGTCTCGGTGCTGTCTCCATGGGTGGGTGTGTATATGTCTCCATATTCTTGACCTTTATTATTCATTCATTATGTTTGTATGAACCTGTGTGTGCCCAGATGACTGTGCATGTGTGTACCTGTGTCCCTATGTGTACCGCTCTGTATCTTGCATATGTGTCCCTGCATCCCCAGAAACCATGCTAAGGTGGGGAAAAAGGATCTTATGATGCTGCCCCATTCTGCCCCAGCCCAGGCTGTCCCTGCTGTCAAGAGGACTAGGGAGAAATAAGGACTTCTGGAGCTAGGTGCTGGGGTCCCTGTCCCAGCCTTAATTACAGAAACAGGAAGGTCAGAAAGAAGTTGTGATCTTGCTCTTAAAAAGACCTCAGAGAATTTCCAAGTCAACAGAGTTTGAGCAACAGGCCCTTCAGGGGTCACTTAGCCTACAGGCTTCTGTCTTCTCTTCATAGCAGGGTGTCTGTTTTTGTCTGTGCATGTCAAGGGCCAAGTCCAAGAATGGGGGCCGGTGCCTGCGAGAACGGCTGGAGAAGATTGGGCTCAACCTCCCTGCCGGCCGACGGAAGGCCGCCAATGTAACACTGTTGACTTCGCTGGTGGAGGGTGAGTGTACTCTGAGCGTGGCTGAGTCTGTGTATGCACTCTGTGGGTAGAAAAGTATGTGTGCATATAATTGGACCTGCTGTGGGTTCCCATTTGAGGAGTAAATGAACCATAGCTCAAAAGTGTCTTTAAAAATGGCTCTGTGTGTGTGTGTGTGTCTTTTTGAGACAGGGTCTCACTGTGCAGTTCAGGCTGGTCTTGAGCTCATTTTGTAGCCCAGACTGGTCTGGAACACCCAACGATCCTCCTGCCTCAATCTCCTGAGTGTAGGGATTCCAGGTGTGTACCACCATGCCCAGCTTGCTAAAAATTAAATCTTTACGGAACATGTACATATTTTTTCTTGTCATTATGTCCTAAACAATACAATATCCCTATTGTATTTACATAACATTTACATTCTATTTGGTACTATAAATAATCTAGAAATGATACAAAGTATTCCAGAGGATATGCCTAAATTATGTGCAAATACTATGCCATTTCATCTAAGGGATTTAAGCACCCACAGATTTGGTGTTTGAGGGGATCTGTAGCTAATATTGAGGGACAACTCTAATGTTTGCATGTGTTTGTGTGGATCCTTGAATACACACTATAGAGCTACTTCCAGTGTGTTGAGGGGAGGCCCAGTATTTGGATGTGGGAAAGAGGTGAGGGAGGTGACAGCCCCCTTCCCTAGAGGTTAGTGACCTGGGCCCTGTTTTGGGATTTGTGGTGGGCCCAGCACCCATCTCTGAGCTCAGAGCCCCACCCTGGTGGTCTCAAGGGAATTGAAACCGGCAGAGCTGAGGAGGGAGGCAAGAGAGGGCCTCCCTCCTCAGCTCTGAAACAGGATGGGACAGGATGTCTCTGACCAGCTCAAAGCTGGATCCAGGTTTAGAGACCTACCTGGCAGTAATAACTTTGCACCCCTTCCCCTAGGAGAGGCTGTGCACTTGGCCAGAGACTTCGGCTATGTCTGTGAGACGGAGTTCCCAGCCAAGGCAGCTGCTGAGTACCTGTGCCGACAGCATGCTGACCCCGGGGAGCTACACAGCCGCAAGAGCATGCTACTGGCCGCCAAGTGAGTGGGGAGAGCATGCACTGGTGGTCACAGATGCAGCGCACACAGAGCAATATTGACCTAAGCACAATGGCCAGCACTCATAGGCATACACATGCACACCACACTGGCACCCGTGGGCACCACTGTAGGCATACTTGGGCACCATAGCCATCACACTCAGGCCTACATGAACACCTCCCACGAGCACCAGACAGGGGTAATACACAGACAAAATGTGTGAACATATCTGCAGTCTATGCATCAGTACACATGGTGTCACATAGAGGCGTCTCGCATGTGATGCTGCCGCATGGCACGACCAGCCCAGCTCCCTGCTGAGCCCTGCCCATCAGTCAGCCTCTCTACTCCAGTGAGCTCCTCAGGCCTCTAGGTCAAATTTGAGCCCACTATAGGTCCCACTGATGCTTCCCACACTACCAGTCACGTGTTGCTGCCTCATCTCAGGTCTCTTTTGACTCCTGGACCTTCACCCAGGGCCCTGTTTTCCTTCAGCCTCCCTGTACATGCCAAGAGTCTTCAGTGAGTTCCATTGTTTCTGCAACCATTTTCACACCAGATTTTATGGAGTTGCCTCAGGACCAATTTAGATCTTGCATTTCACTAAGATTTACTTTCTCAGAAGGGGTCCTTGTGGTAGGCCACTGGGAAATCTATAACAAGATTCCATAAATCTGGGTTCCATAGGCTGAGTAATAGCTTTTTTTTTTTTTTTTTTTTTTTTTTGGTCTTTTTGAGACAGGGTCTCACTACATAGTTCAGGCTGGCTTCAAGCTCACTTTGTAGCTCAGGCTGGTCTCGAACTCACAGCAATCCTCCTGCCTCAGCCTCCCGAGTGCTAGGATTACAGGCATGCACCACCACACCCGGCTTAGCTTATTTCTTAATGCTTCTGGAAGCTGGGAAATCCAACATCAAGACAGACTCAGTGTCTGGTGAGGGTCTGTTTTCTTGGACACAGGCATTACTTTGAGGCTGTGTCCTCACACGGTAGAAGAGGCTGGGAGTCTCTCACTGGCCTTCTTCATAAAGGTACTAACCCTGTTCATAATGGCTCTTCACCACCCTGGTGATCAAATTATTTCCCAAAGCTTCTGTCTCCATCTCCTCAGAGTAGGATTTGTTTTTTGAAATAGTCTATGTAGTTAGGCTGGCTTCAAACTATGTAGCCTAGTCTGGCCGTGAACCTACAGTGTTCCTCCTGCCTCAGCCAGGCCAGATGACCTTCCTGGGCTTCCCCTTCTCCAGCTTAGACGCCACCCAGCTCCCAGTCTGATGTAGTCCCTCAGTAACAACTGCACCCTCCGTCTGAGGCTTTCCTTCAGTGCCCTAGGCAGAAGAGGAACCAGACTCATGGAACTACCACAAGGAGAGATCTGAAGGCTCCTCATATAGTGGCTGGAGAAGCTTGTGGAGGGTGGAGTCCACGTAATGTATGAGTCAGCTCATTCAGCAACCACTTCCTGGGTCCCACTTATATCTAAGATGTCTCAAGGCGACACACAGCTAAGTGACAGCCAACCCCAAGCCATAATGGGATGCATAAAGGAAGGCTAATGGCGGAAGACTAGAACTGGATTAAAATCCTGGCTTGGTCACTTCAGCAGGTCATCTCATCATTCTAAAACCAGTCTCCTTATCTGTATAGGAGGATGGTAATAGTGAGGATTAAGTGCAATGGTGTATACTGTGTAGTTGGTACAACATCTAGGCCTCAATGTTTGCTGCTAGCTATTGTTTCAATTATGAAAGGCAGATTCTAGGCTATTTCATAATAAATGGCAGGTTTCTGGGAAGCACCAGGTGTTCGGGGTGAGAAAGGGAATCAAGGAAAGTTTTCTGGATAAAGTAGATGAGTTGCACTTTGAATGTGGACAAAGTGTCCATGGGGAAGTCATCCAGTAGGGAACTGGCACATGCTGTTTACTGGCCAGGTGATACTGGGCCACTCAGTTAATTTCTCTGAGCCTTAGTTTCCTTTTTTGTAAAATGAATAGAATCACCATTTGTTGGGTCAAGCAATCATGTAGATAATATATAATAAAGAAGCCAGCATGTAGTAAGTAGGTCCTTTCTGGACTCAGGCCTTGACCTTTATCCTCTGACCCTCTTTCCCCCACCAGGCAGATCTGCAAAGAGTTTGCAGACTTGATGGCTCAGGACCGCTCCCCACTGGGCAACAGCCGCCCAGCTCTTATCCTGGAGCCCGGGGTGCAGAGTTGCCTGACGCATTTCAGCCTCATCACGCATGGCTTCGGCGGGCCTGCCATCTGTGCTGCCCTCACCGCCTTCCAGAACTACCTGCTGGAGTCCCTCAAGGGAGTGGACAAGATGTTTCTGAGTAGCACAGGCAGTGGGCACAGTGAAACCAAGGCTTCAGAGAAGGATGCCAAGCTTCGGAAATAACTGCTCTGCTCACTGTCTCCAGGTGGCTCCCAAAGTCTGAAAAGAGCTCTTAGCTCATGAGGGTGACTGAGGAAGAACTAAGAGGTGGGATTAGAGTCCCACTGGAAAGAATATTCATCCAGCATGCCCCATTTTGAATCTGGATTGGAATGAGGGAGGGCGGCCTTTCTGTGGTTTGTTGTAAGGCCCATGCATCTGTTCCTTGAGCGCAGTTTTCTGACCTTTGCTGAGAAGGGCTTGGATACGAAATTGGTATGGTTAAAGTTGCCTCAAGGCAAAAAGTCCTTCCCAGTAGGATGCCTGGGCAGCAGTAGGTCCTCCTAGGGGCCAAGACTGTTTTTTTACAAAGGAGGAAAGGTGGCAACAATCAGAGGTACTACTGAGGAGTTGGTGAGCCTCATTCCAGAATCTCCTATCCCCAGAAAAGGGGTGCTGGCACTCTCCGAGGGCAGGAGAGGCCCTCAAGGAACAAAGAAGAAAAAGCACAAATCACAGAACTTGAATCACAGTCCTGTTGATGTCTGTCCTATTTATTTATATATGTTGTAATTACATTTGAAAGTTTAAGAATGTCCATCAGTTTATTTATCCCAATGAGTTGGGGATTCATTTTACTGTTTTCTGTTCATGCACTGAGATGTCCACCTAGGCCAGAGGAGAGATGTTTTGTTTACAAAGGACTATGGGTGGGCTGGGAGGGAAGGTTGTGTCAGCATCCTAAGCTGTCACCAGAATTTTATATTATTGTTTCTTTTGGCCCTGCAGTTGATGTCCCTCCCATCTTCAAATTTCTTTCTCATTCTCTTAATAAAACCTTTTCATTTGTCTATGAAACTCTCCCATTCTTCAGCCCTGACCTGGATTTGAATGCTAACAGGGCAAAGTCACAGGAGAGAGGGGGATTCTAAAGGAAAAAATACTAGTATGAGTAGGGGGAACCCTTTGGAGGGGGTGCAGAAGTTGGTGTGTCTGGCAGGTCAGTGTGGCTACTTGTGTGTCAAGGGAGTACTGTGTATTTTTGTGACTTGCTGGGCCTGTAGGTCAATATGTCAGCTTATCTGTTAGGTCTATGGGATATGTGTGTCCATTGGTGGTAGATCTGTATGCGTATCAGTGTGAATGCTAATAATTCTGTGTTTTGTGTGTCTCTACTTGTGTATGTGTTGCATCAGGTAACTGCTAATTCAGCTCTCTTTTGACTTGAGGATTTCAGTCTTTGGGTGTCCTTCCTAAGCATTATCAATCTCTCCTTCTCTCCTGAATTATTAGATCCTTCCCATATATATTCCATATCATATGAATTAAAAATCTTTCTCCATCACTTTACTTCCTTTGCAGTTAGTTTGTGGAAGATTGCTACACCTGTTTTCTTCACCCTGATTCTTTTCAACTCACTCCAGTTCCTATCAATCTACTGAAATCCACTCAGTAATGAAGACATGAAAATCCTAAGGCCTTTTCTGGATTCTGCCGCAGCATGTGATATGGCTGACCATTTGCCCTGTTCTGAAACATTGCACGGCTCCTACCTTCTGGTTTCCTCTGAATTCAGTGGTTACGTTTCTGTCCCTGTCAGCCCTGTCCCCACTTGAGTTCAGCACCCACCTTCCTTTTCTATCCATTCTGGCCTCATTTAGCCCAGACCAGTCCAGAAGTGACCAGGTAAAAGACATGACTCTTGCAGATACCTGCCATATAGTAGCAATAGAAGGCTACTAAGAAGGAAGAAGCCAGTTTCTCAAGTGCTTTTCAGTAATAGACAACTTTCCCTAAAGAAAGGACTAGGTAATTCTCACCAAGTCCTATTTTAGAAATATAAAAACTCATTAGATCTATAGCCTAGTGACATCAGAAAGGGAAATGTTTTTGAAAGACCCTCCTGTCTTGGGCTAAGAACTACTTTTTTAAGATTTATTTACTTGGTACAGGATCTTTTTTTTTTTTTTTTTTTTTTGTCTTTTTGAGACAGGGTCTCACTGTGCAGTTCAGGCTGGCCTTAAGCTCACTTTGTAGCTCAGGCTGGTCTCGAACTCACAACAATCCTCCTGCCCCAGCCTCCGAGTGCTGGGATTACAGGCATGCACCACCATGCCTGGCTTGGTACAGGATCTTGCTACACAGCTAGGACTCATAGTAATCTTCCAGTCTCAGCCTCTCGGATGCTGGGATTACAGGAGTGAGCCACCACACCCAGTTTCAGTGGCCAGCAGGGTTTGGGGCCTGCACAGCATACAGTACCCGGGATGGAACTGAGTCCTCACATTTGCCAGGCAGGCACTTATACCACTGAGCTATCTCCCCAGCCCAAGAACTTATTTAAAAACTTATTTTCATGGGTTGTAGGGTGTGGCTTACTGGCCAAGTTCATACTCAGGAAATACAAGACCCCAGGTTCAATCCCTAGCACCACAAGTTTTTTTTTTTCTTGTAGTGTGACCCTTCTATTACACTTTGGTTCACAAGCATCAGCATATATAGTTGGTCGGGGTGAGAATCCTACCACTTAACTGCTAGTTTCAAAAATCTCCTATGTTTCTCAGGATCATTGTCTTATCCATCTAGTGTGTGTAAGTGAATGGTCTTGCCCCTGTCATGTTTCTCAGCATTTCTACTTCTCCTCATTGTCCAATCCTCAAGTTCTCGCTTTCCTTTTAATTGTGTTATACATTTCTATTTGCAATTCTTTTGAAAGAGACTATATGATATTTGCACATGTGGGTCTGGTTTATTTTGTTTATGTCTTCAAATGGCATCCACTTAAATATGAAGGCTTCAAGTTTATAATTCTTTACAGCTGAGTAATTCTCCATTGTATAAAAATACATCTTTTCCAACCATTCCTCATGTGACGGGCATCTTGGTTGTTTCCAAGATTTTGCTATCACAAATTGTGCTGCTATAAACATAGGTACACATATATCCCTATGATATGATGTTTTCAGTTCCTCTGGGAATTTTTTTTTTTTTCTTGGCGGAACCAAGGATCAAACTCAGGCCCACATTTGCAAGGGAAGTGCTTATTCCACTGAGCCATCTCCCTAGCCCCTAAATTTTTTTCTTAAGCTTACATGAGGGACTGGCCATCTCAAAAACGAAGAAAAAAAAAAAAGGCATTTTTAATACCAAAGTAATCTCTAAGAAAAATATTAATAAATATCACAGTCACTCCAGTTTTCTGAACCTCAGGAGTAACTCAGGTACATAAAAGATAACCAAAGCTGGGTATGATGATGTATATCCCTTTAATCCCAGCACTAGAGAAACAGGTAGGTGATCATTATGGGCTTGAGGCCAGCTTGGGCTACATACTGAGTTAAATGTCAGCCTGAACTATGTAGCAACACCCCGCAAATAAATAAATAAATAAATAATAAATCCAAATTTTCACTCTAGGCAAACGCCTGCATGGCAATATCAAGCTTTCCTTGAGGGTTTAATTTCTTATCTTTGCTATATAGTAAACTCTGCCTATGTAGCCTACCCCCCACCCACCACGCCCTTTTTTTTTTTTTTTTTTAATTTTAGGGAATGGTCTACAGGGTGTTCAGGGTCTCACTACTAGATTGGAGGTAGTGATCTGCCTGTTTACAGCCTCCCAAGAGCTGGATTATAGGTGTGTGCCACCACACCCACTCTAGTGTCTCAGTGAGCCCCAGGGGTGGGGCTGGCACAGCAGGCTGGGGGGATTGAACCCCTTGCCCCTGCACCTTCTTGCAGGCACTTTAATCCACTGAGCTATTTGGCTGGCCCTTCCACCCACGCCTTTACAGAAATTGTCATTGAAAAACTTGCCTAATGGCTTTGGTTTCACAAGAGTAGGCCTCTTGATCCAGCCCTCCCTCATGTCTACTGCACCTCATGGCACTGTGCAGGGATATTCCCAGCCCTGACACCCAGCCAGGAGGAAAGACTTCCTAGCCCCTCACACCCCAATGCTCTCCCACACCAGTCAGGGTCAGGGTCACTAACAAAGAGGCAATGGAGTGTGAGGTCCATGTCAGTGGCACAAGAAATTCCTGAAGTCTTGGCATTTCATTCTTTTTTCTTCCCCATAGCAAAATAATGATTTTGCTTCTGACTAGTTTAGCTGGGTTCAACCCTGAAAGACAATGATTAAAGCTTATATAGCTCCTTGTT
This sequence comes from Ctenomys sociabilis, assembly GCA_004027165.1. Taxonomy (NCBI): domain Eukaryota; kingdom Metazoa; phylum Chordata; class Mammalia; order Rodentia; family Ctenomyidae; genus Ctenomys; species Ctenomys sociabilis. Next base: position 6,581 of record PVKA01006164.1, on the reverse strand, counting down.
TGCAAAGCAAGAAGCTGCAAGTTTAGTGTTTAGGCTATACAAGCATGCTTTTCAAATGGAAAGAGTCCGAGAGGATCATTATGTTACAGGAGAAATAAGAGAATTTCTCATCCTTGCCTCCTGCAAGACTCTTGAAGGAAGGTTGGGCCCTTCTCTTTCACATACACGTGCTCCTGGCCCACACAAGTGAGCAGCAGACTCCAGACGGAATCTGGAAAATGTCCTTCCCCTCATTCAAGCTCAGCTGCTGCTCCACCCACTTCTGTTGAGGGACCACACTCTGGGCTGCTGGGCTTCAGGCACAGCAGGAGCTGGCATTGTTCAGCAGGTACCCCAGGGACCGATGAGCTGTTTAAGCCATTTCAGCATCTTTTTCCCTCTCAGACGCTCCCGCCAGCCAGGTCTGCACCACTCAAGGCTGAGCCTCCCCACCCTGAGACACAGTAGCTGCGCTCTTCTCCATCCTGAACCCTCCCTCTCCAAGCCTGCCTGGAAAGGAATATTGCTTTCTGTGCATTGATCACCCGCAAGCAGATGGAAACCAATGAGAAGACCATTCTACATAATGTCTGGCTAGGGACGTTACAGAAGCACTTCATTTCTAGAGTTTCTCAAACTTTAAGAAACTGATTTACAACACAGATGGCATTTTTTAGAAATCCAGAATAAAAAATATCACCACACACACATGAATGTATACACACACACAAACTTTAAGTTCCACAAAGCAATGGTAGCCCTTACAGCAGGTACTAGAGCACAGGTGTGAGCTTGTAAATGTAGTTGAGGTCATGTACATTTAGTTTGATCCCAGTTTTTTTAAATATAGAAGAGGAAAAGAAAACCACAGAGTGAGGTTGGGGAGGACTGAGATGTCTGTTGTGTCAAACTAAGCAACTGGGCTTTATTGTATAAGCAAAGGAAAATCATCAAAGTTTAAGTGAGAAGGAATGGTTGGTCAAACTATGCAGAGACCTGGGTTAGACCAACCCACCACCATCACATGCCATGCTGGCCCTGCTGCTGGATACACTGAGCCAGCCACTGAGAGCCAGTGTGGTGGGGGTATGCCTCTCTAATCCCAGCAGTGGGAAGGCTGAAAACAGGAGGATCACTATGAGTCTGAGTTATATTATTATTTTAATCCATTAAAAAAAAAGCAAAAAAGAACAGTGTTAAAACTCATGCCCAAGCTGGGTGTGGAAGCACACCCTTGTAATCCCAGCACTTTGGAAATTGAAAAGACAAGTTTGAGCACAGTATGGATGGGCAATTCAGTAACTTTAGTAAGACTCTATCTTAAATTAAAAAAAAAAAGGATAGGGACATACAAAGTCCTAGATTCTGACCTCAATATGGGAAAAAAATATCATGCCCCCAATGAAGTGCAATGTAGTTTCATGGATTGCACCTAAGCCCTTTTATAAAGGGAATTAAAGAGGAACCATAAAATCTTGAATAAAGGTGGTTTCTCAGTTAATACTAATGTATACCTATGTTGACATCCTGGTATTGACAAATGTTCCACGGTTCTATACAATGGTAACATTAGCAGAATCTGTGATAAGGAAACTACTTTCTTTACAACTTTAAGTTATTCTAAGCCAGGGAGATGGCTCAGTAGAATAAGTGCTTCCCTGGTAAGCGCAAGGGCCTGAGAAAAAAAAAAAAAGATACACAAAAATCCAGTACAGGGCCGGGGAGATGGCTCAGTGGAATAAGTGCTTCCTTGGCAAGCATAAGGGCCTGACTTCAATCCCCGGTTCCGCCAAAAAAAAAAAAAAAAAAAAAAAATCCAGCACGAAACAACTTTATTCTAAAATAAAAGCTTATGTAGGGGCCAGGAAGTTGGCTCAGTGAAATAAGCACTTTCCTGGCAAGTGCAAGGGTCTGAGTTCAATCCCCAGTTCTGCAAAAAAAAAAGCTTAGGTGCAATCCCAGGGTTCAGGAGGCTGAGGCAGGAGGCTACTGTGAGTTTTAGTTATCATGGGCTACACAGTGATTTTATGGCTAACCTGGACTACAATAGCAAGGCCCAATCTAAAAATTAAAAAACAACCTAGTGTGCTGATACATTCATTCCTGTAATTCTAGCTATTTGGGAGGCTGAGGAAAGAGGATGGAAATTTCCAGGCCAGCCTGGGCAACTCAGGAAGACTGTCAAAATAAAAAGGGGTGAGGGTGGCTTAGTGGTAGTGTGCTTATATTAGCATATGGGAGGTACTGGCTTTAATCCCTCATACTAGGGTGTAAAAATGATGCTTAAGTTACTGGTTTAGGCATCAGTAGCTTAATGAAAGCCAAGTAGCTTTAATTCCCCAAGATGAACACTATCAAGAGTCTTGAAGGGGGGCAGATGGTAAGGTTCAGCTTTGATGTCCCTAAGGTTGGAAGGTAAGATTTCTAAAGCTGATTTGGAGCTCAGAAAGAGATACCAAGTGGAGAAAAGACTACCAAGTTTGCAGGCTTGGGGGCCAGGAAGATGGCTCAGTGGAATAGCGCTTCCCTGGCAAGTGCAAGGGCCTGAGTTCAATCCCCAGTTCTGCAAAAAAAAAAAAAAAAAAAAAGTTTGAAGGCTTGCCTGCGATTGCTCTCAGGTCACTTAAATTAAAAAGGCAGTGATTCATTCTTGGTAAAGCCTAGATGCAAACAAATCTACCATATACTTACTGAGAACTTCCCACTTCCAAACCCTGTATCAAATTTTACATGTAAGTCTTCATAAAACCATCATCAACACTGCCATGACTGACCAGGAAGGTCCTCTGCCCTTTTCCAGATGGCAAAACCAGGTAGGATTGCCTCTGGTCATTCAAAAGGAAGAGAAAGGGCCAGCCAAATAGCTCAGAGGATTAAAGCACCTGCAAGCAGGCGCAGAGGCTGGGGTTCGAGTCCCAGGGCATGCTGAGATGGCTATTGAGACTGGGCATGGTGATGCACGCCTGTAATCACTGCTCTTGGGAACTGTAAGCATGTGGATCACTACAAGTCTGATCTAGTAGTGAGACCCTGAACGCCCTATAGATCCTTCCCTAAAATACAAAAACAAAAAGAAATAATTTGAAGCTGAAACTTCTGGAAATTTATATATTGTATAGATGGAATATTTTTTGTATGTATTTGCACTGTGTGCATATTTTACTAAGTGTACATAATACCTATTCAAAATTTAAAAATTTAAGCAATGGGTCAACCTCTTTCCCCTCAGCACCATTTTAGAAAGAGTCATTAGCAAGGAAGGACATATGCTCAGGATCTGAGAGTGTTAATGAAGGGAAAGGGGCATAAAGAACAGTTCTGGTTGAAAGATAATCTTCCTGAGGTAAGGTTAGGTAAATAGATCCAAACAAAAAAGCCCAATTTATTCATATTTAGCTTTATTCTGAATTAGCTATCTATTGAGTGCCTTGCGAAAGAGTAGAAAAAAATTAAAGGAACCTATCAAAAAAAGTTCCTTGGCAGGTGGGAGGCAGGACATGATATTAGGAACCCTGTTTAGAGAAAGAAATGTTATCCAGGTCATGGATGCCATTTTTGTCGATGATTCGAACACTGAAGGTTGGCAGATTTAAGATGAAGCGCTTCTGGAGCTGCAAAGAGAAATGAAGGAAATCCGTCAACAAGCACTTACTAAGTACTAAGTACATGGCAGATTCCGTTCTAGGCACAGTGGACACAACCATTAAAATCCCTGCTTCTGTGGTAGTGACATTCTTCTGTGGGCAGCTGGTACTAGGGTGCTGAGGAATGATCAAACCATAGCTGCAGGCTGCCTACAAGACAGTGAGCACAAGCTAGGAGTTGCAGCTGGGAGCCTATCCTTGCTTGGTCAGTCAGCCTATAAAAGAAGGGGGTGGTGTTCTTATTCCTACAGCCTGCTGCTGATCAGTCTGGTAAGCACAGACTTTGCTCTTGAAATGTCTCCAGGTAATAAGCTGACAAGGAATCAGTGCCTTTGGAACAAGCTCTGGACCAAAAAGAATTACACCTAGGTCCCAACAGCTTGCACCTGTCATTTACCGACATGAGAAGGCCTGGTTAGCATGAGTGCATCTATATATGCAGCTGGAGGGGTGGTAAGAAGGATGTGAACAGAAGAGCCTTAGAACAAGCCTTTCTTCTGTCTCTTTCAGTCCAGGCTGTGACCTTCATGCAAAAAAACAGATGGCCCACTAACCTGGTTAGAGATTACTGGGAATGCAGCTCTGAAATCTTCACTTCTATAGCTACTCTTCTCAGATGCCTTAGAGCTCCATATTTTCCTTAGGAGCTGATTCTGGAGCTGTCCATGCCTGCAGGCTTAAGCCCTTCCTTCCATCACTTTTCTCATCTCCTCTGCAGCTGAGGACAGGGCAACAACAGCCCATTTCACTTCCAGTGTCTTTTCTGGCTGACAACTTATTTCTAGAATCAGCTCCAAGATCAAGAATAGTGGTAATAAGGGTTTCTAAAATGACCCTCTTCAGGATATATGCAGAAGAATAGTCTCAAGAGTACTCAATACTCCAGGGGCTTCTTCACTGGCAGTTCTTTCTAACATTGGTGTGGTCTCTCAGCTGAATAGTTACAATAAACATACATTCTCAGCACCTGCCTTAGAAAAGGGATGTACAAATGGGAGGATGAAGAGAAAGGGGGCGCTGTGGACTGAAAAAGGTAGGCTTATGTAAGGAGCAATGCTTCCACCTGCTCTTCTTACTTGCACTAGACCGTCAATTCAAGATCACACTTATGCCACAAGAAGAACAAAAGAATGAGTAAGCTAGTGGAGTTGCTTTCTGCCACCCCATCCTACATTCACACCCAAACCTTGACTCTACCACAGAACTGGAATGAACAGTGTGGGTTCTTGGCCTCAAATACAAAGGGCTCTGGCCTTCTGCACAGAAAGGGTTCCTTTCTAAGTGAGTAGACAGCAGACCAAATAGAGATGGCATAAGAATGGAGTAGGTATAAAGTCCTTGGTAGTAGTTCTCACAGTATGCCCCCAATTAACACCTGGGACTATCAGTTAAAATAGGGACGCTCAGTCTTGTCTTTAAAAAAAAAATTTTGCCTTCTTTTTTTGAGATAGGGTCTCACCATGTACCCAGGCTGGCCTTGAACCTTCTGTTTCAGCCTCCCAAGTGTTGGGATTACAGGCGTGTGCCCCTCCACCCAGCTCAAGATTCTCCATCTTTATCTCAGGACAGTGGAATCAGAGATGAGCTGGTGATAGTAATTTGCTTTTCTAACAAGTTCCCCACATGATTCTTATACACAATGAATTTTGAGAGCCCTTAGTTTGGATGAACCAGAGAAAAAAAACTGCAAAATTGATGTTGATGAGGAAGTGACCCATGAGAGAAAAACAAGCCTGTAATCCACACCAAACTCTATCCCTGGTAGCAACTTCACTTCTGGTCAATAGGTATTTATTACACCTTCTGGCAAGGATCAGAAAAAAAAAGCAGACATGGAAAAGTAATGCTACTGGCAAACAAGGAGACAAAACATTCCTTTCACAATCCTATGGGAGCGACTCACCTCCTCTAGACATTTCCTAAGAAGCTCCACTGCCTTCTCACGAGAGATATCTGAAAGAAAACAGAGACCAAGCACTTGAGGTGCCACCATTAAGTCCATCTCTCAGCAAATTTTGATTATTTCAAACTTCTTCAGGTCCAAGTATCATACAAATAGAAAAGGCAAAAAAATGTTTATCCTTCTAGCCTGCAATAAACTTATTCCATATGCAGCTGAGAGTGCCCCAGACCCAGTGCTCTAGCAGCCACATCCATTACAAATTGATTTGCTACAGAGAAGGGCAACCATGACAGAATTCTGCCTCCCCTGTCCAGGGTCCGCCTCTGAAGAAGTCCAGTGACCTGCCTCCCTTTCTCATTGCCCACCCCACCACCCCCTTTAGAGCAGAGCTTAAATCAATTCCATCTGCCCCAGCCAGCTGCAAATCAGGAAATGGGAGGACAGGCCAGAGTTTTAGCCTCACTTTCCCAGCTGGGTCTCAAGTTTTAACAATGAGAAGATAATTCATAGGATGGGACTTAGACTCCTAAAACAAGATCCAAAGGAACTGTCTTTGGGCATGGCAAACTGGGATGACACATTACACAGTAAGGCTTCAGGGGCAGTTGCTTGTAATTTTAGTGGGCAAATCTGCTATATTACTGGCAAATGCAAATCAGGAGACAGACACCAGGAGACCAGAGAAAATTTTTTCAGGACATGGCCTGGAGCTCTAATGTGGCTGAGGTTGAGCAAAAGGGCAGCACCAAAGAGGAATGAACACCCCAGATTTTGATGATGCTGGGCAGGTAAGAAAAGAAAGTTATCTGTGCTGCATCTATAACTTGTAAAAGCAAAAACTTCTATGAGCTGATGCCCACAGTGGTTAAAGCTGAGGTTGAAATTGGGGTCAGAAGAGAGAACTTAGCAAAAAGCATCATGGGTCTCAAACTTTGTCAATTTACAGACAAGTGAAAAGACAATTGTTTTCTTGCAGGAGGGAGTAGCCAGTAAGGAAAAGAACCAAAAGCAGAGTGCATGTCCATAGCTTTAAAGGCTTGACATTTACTTTTTTT
>PVKA01006163.1:50171-85509 GCA_004027165.1 Ctenomys sociabilis | reverse complement strand
TCATGTGGTTTTTAGATTTCAATCTATTAATATAGTGTATTACATTTATAGATTTTCGAATATTGAACCATCCTTGCATCCCTGGGATGAATCCTACCTGGTCATGGTGTATGATCTTCTTGATGATTTGCTGTATTCTATTTGCCAGGATTTTGTTGAGTATTTTTGCATCTATGTTCATGAGGGAGATTGGCCTGTATTTCTCCTTTTTGGTTATGTCTTTCCCTGTTTTTGGAATCAGTATTATACTTGCCTCCAGAAATTATTTTGGGAGGACTTTTTCCTTTTCAACTTCATGGAAGAGTTTGTGGAGTGTGGGGATTGTATCTTCTATAAATTTCTTGTAGAATTCAGCTGTGAATCCATCAGGACCTAGAATTTTCTTTGTCAGTAGGCCTTTTATTGTGTATCGTATTTTCTTGGCTGTTATCAGCTTACTGAGATTTGTTTTATCTTCTTGATTCAGTTTTGGTAATTTGTACCTTTCAAAGAATCTGTTTATTTCTTCTGTGTCTTCTATTCTGTCAGAGTAAAGATTCTCGAAGTAACTATTGATATTCTTCTGAATTTCCACTGGGTCTGTGGTGATTTCACCCTTTTCAGTCCTTATCGCTTGTACTTGAATTTTCTTTTGCCTCTTTTTGATGAGGTAGGCAAGAGGCTTATCAACTCTATTTAGTTTTTCAAAGAACCTAGTTTTTATTTGTGGATTCTTTGAACTGTTTTTTTCATCTCAATTGAGTTAGAGGTGCAACATTAAGGTGCTGAAGTTTTCCCGTTCTGTTTTCCCAATGTGTGAGTTCATAGCTATTATTTTCCCTCTAAGAACTGCTTTCATCGCATCCCATAATTTCCTATAAGTTGTACTTGAATTTTCATTGAATTGTAGACATTGTTGAATTTCTTCTGCAGCCCATTGATTGCTGAATAGGGTGTTGTTTAGCTTCCTTGAATTTAGTGGGTTTTTCTGGTTTCTTTTGTCATTTATTTCCAATTTCATTGCATTGTGGTCAAATAGTATGCATGGCATAATTTCTATTTTCTTTCATATACGAAGGCATGACCTCTGGACTAGTATGTGGTCTATTTTGGAAAATGACCCATGTTGCAGCTGAAAAACATGTGTAGTCAGCTGTGGTTGGGTGGAGCACTGTGTATATGACCACCAGGTCCATTTGTTCCAAGCTATTGTTCAGTTCTCCTACTTCCTTGATAATTTCTTGTCTGGTTGACCTATCTTTTTGAGATAAGGGTGTGTTAAAATCTCCTGTTAAGATTCTGTTCTTAGACATTAAGTTTTTCATGTCCCTTAAGATTTGCCTTACATAGTTGGGTGCTCCTGTGTTTGGTCCATAGATATTTATGAGTGTTACTTCTTGCTCTTGAATTTTTCCCTGACCAATATATAGTGGCCTTCTTTGTGTTGTTTGATCATTCTTGGTTTGAAGTTGAGACTGTCTGAGAACAGAATTGCTACTCCTGCTTTTTTCTGAGGTGCTGGGGCATATAGTATTGTTTTCCATCCTTTGACTTTGAGCCTATGAATGTCCTTTTGAGTTAGGTGTGTTTCTTTTATACAGCATATTGTTGGATTTTGTTTCCTAATCCACTGTGTCAGTCTATTTCTCTTAATTGGAGAATTGAGTCCATTTACATTGATCGTTATAATTGAAATGTGTTGACTTATGTTTGTCATGATACTTACCTGGTGTTGCTTACTCCTTTTAACCTGTGTTTAATTGACTGTCCTGTTTAGTCAGTTCCTTCCATTCTCATTCATGGAGTTCTGGTCATTGTGGTCTCTCTCTAGAACATCTTTCAGCAGCCTGTGAAGTGATGGCTTTGTCATCATGAAATTCTTTAGTTCTTCTTTGTCATGGAAGTATTTCACTTCTCCATCAAACTTGAAAGAGAGTTTTGCAGGGTATAAAATTCTGGGCTGGAATTTGTTTTCATGTAGGACTTGAAGAACTCTGCTTCATGATCTCCTTGCCTTCATTGTTTGTGTAGAGAAGTCAGCTGTGATTCTGATGGGTTTTCCTTTGAATGTGAGCTCCTTCTTCTCTCTCGCAGTTTTCAGTATATTATTTTTGTGTTGCATTTCTGGGATCTTAACTATTATATGTCTCCGTGTGTTTCTACTTGGGTTGAGGTTATTTGGTGTTCTGTATGCTTCAGTGACCTGAATGTTGGATTATTTCCTCATATTTGGGGGATTTTCTGTGATTACTTCTCCCCAATTTCTTTTATGTCATTTGCATTGACTCCTTCCTTCTTGTTGATCCCAATTATTCTCACATAGTTCACCCTGACATCATCTTGCTGGTGATCGATTATTTTTTCCTGCATTCTCATTGTTTTTAAGAGATCCTTTCTCACCTTTTCACTAGCTGTTCTGGCATCTTCAAGATCTGAAACTCTGTCTTCGCTTTTACTCAGATGGTTATGTAGACTCGTGATTGATATTTTTAATTCTTCTATATCTCTTTGACTGTGTTTCGTGTGTTCTATTTTTTTCTCATTCAAGGAATCTGTCATATTTGTGATCTCCTCAATTTTTTTATCTTTGTCTCCTTTACAGGTAGTTATTAATTGTTTTTCTGCTGTGTTTCTTCCAATTTGGATTTCCTCTGTATATTTCTGGACTTTTTTGGTATTTCAGATGCTATTACTTCAAAAAGTTCTTTTTTGATTTCAGAATTTATTTCTGCTTTGAGTTCCTCATGGTCTTTCTGCTGTTGTTTGTTTGCTTCAGATGCTGTTAATTCATATATATCAGCTGGAATAATGCTCTCTGCACTTGATCTGTGTGAACATAGTTTTTCCACCCAATGTTTCTGGAATTCATTCTTTATTTCAGATACTATGTATTCAGATATTTCTTTTTTTAATTCGGAATTACTTCTCGTTCTTTTTCCTCTATAGCTTTCTGCTGTTGTTCCTTTGCTTCTTTATCTGTTAATTCATTCATTGCAGCTGAGCTAGTGTCCTCTGCCCTTCCTGATGGACTTGAGGTCTGGCATTGCATTTTTCCCCTTCTCTTTGTCATTTTGTATAGCACTGATCTTTGACCTTTGGTGTAGAGCTTTGGTGCAGCTATAACCTTAGCTTGTTATGAGATTTGGGTGCCAGTCTATTAAGTTTGAGATTTTTCCAGGTATGCCTATCCTGATTTATCTGTTGTGTTCACTTCCTTTTTTCCTGTAGCTCCTTTGGTTTCACTGTGTTGGTTCCTGGGGTCAGCCCTCTTTTGTCAGGCAGGTCATTCTCAGGTGGGCAGGCCTGGGCTTTGATGGGTCTTCTGGACTCACAGAATGATAGTGGATGGTCTTATTCACTGCATAGGCTGTACCGGGTTGGCCATCCTGTGCTGTGTCCGGGTCTACAGGCCGTAACCCGAGAAGGCTGTGAAAGTTCCCTCTGGTGCAGTGGGCCTGGAGCCCTCACTTACAGGCCAGGCTGTGCTGGGTTTCGGTCCATAGCGTGGGACCGAGGATTGCTGAGAAATATCCCTCCGGCGTGGCAGGCTTGGAGTTATCACTCCAGACCGCCTGCACTGGGTTTGGGGCTGTGGGGTGGGACCGGTAATCACCTGGAAATGTTTCTCTGGCATGGTGTGCCTGGAGCTTTCACTGGGCTACGGCGGGTAGGGGGGGCATTGCATCCCTGGGAAATGTCTCTCAGGCATGCCGGGCCTGGAGTTCTACACTCACTGAACTTTGATGCCCAGAGAGTCGGGGAAATTCCCACACGTTCAGTGGGCTTTAGGGCAGGGGATCCGGGGAAGTGCTGGTTAGTGGGTCCTGAGGTTTCAGGCCAATCACTGACTTAGAGAGCTTGGGAGTAGTGATCCGGGTAGTGCGCGCGGGAAGAAACCAATGGCTCTCCCTCAGACTCACCACATTCTCACTGATCTGGGAAGCCTGGTGAGTCATGCAAATTCCCACTCGCTGGGAGAGCTTGGGGCGGGATCCAGGAGGCCACTGGAGTCAGTTCCTGTCTCAGGCCGTGTGTCTCGCTGTCTCCGGAGGTCTCTGGGGCTGGACGGGCACGGGCGGGATCAAGAGGATGGCATAGTCAGCTGTGCTGTCTGTGGAGAAGGTCTCTCTTGTCTCAGGGTTTCAAAAATTTTATTCCGTGGCTTCAAAAGTGAGGAATATCTTAGAAGAATGGGATCATGGAAGAAGCTGCCCATTTCAGGGTGCAAAGAAGAAGAGAGAAAGGAAAAGCCAGGGAATACATCTGAGGAGCTGACCAGCTGTGCTGCTCAGCATGATCAGCATGACTTCCACCCAAACATACCCAGATCTGCGCTGTAATACTCTCCTAGGTGTCTCTCATGAGATCAAGTGGACCATCAAGATTAACCATAAAATTGAGGTATAAAGTGAGGAAAATTCTTAGATTCAAACTATAGCAGAATAATCTGTCTCTCTAAAGTACATTTTTGTAAAAAAAGAAAAAAAGGTAATAAAAGAAAATGAGAGACAAGTGGAAAAATGTCATAGGATTGTCCTGCTAGAGTGCTGTATATGGTTTGATTTCTAAATTTCTGTGGAAAACTATGTAATTGTTTTTTAACATTCTATAGCGATTTAAATTTTAGAATATTCATGGTTGTTGGAAAATAGCAGTTCCATGTTATGTCTAAGATGTTTGATTTTCAGACAAGAGGTGATGTTAAGCTCTGTTATAGGGTAATAATATCATTAAGATTCTCTTCTGGATGTTTAACAACTAAAGCTTGCACAACAAAAATTAGATAGATGGGCTAAATGGATAGCCAACATTTTATTCCTAGCCCTCCAAGGTCAGTAAGGACTCAGGGCATAAGAGAACCTCTCCTGTAACAACCTATAACTAAGTGGTGTTCCACATTTTCTGATCAAGGAGATTATGGGATCATAGAGGAAAGTGGTCAACTATGTATAGTATGCCAAAGGAGAGTCACCTAGACAGAAAAAAAAAATCTCTCAGGCTTTCATAGAGAACAAATTTTTCAAGCAATGGCCATGACTCATGCAGATGGCGGATACTGTCAAAAGATCTTTAAGGTGCTGTAAATGGTTGCAGGATAAATCCTGAGGGGAGTTGATTAACCTTGCCTTATAACAAAACTTGCATTTTTATTTATATAAGTCTTGCTTTAACTTGGTCATAACTATCCAGCAGAAAAGTAAAACCATGTAATATAAAAATAAAGCTATATTAATATGCTGAGGCATAAAAGGTTCAAGTCAACAACTTTTGACAATTGCCAGATGTGCTTCTAACTCACTACTATTATGGATTATTGGTCTACGTTGAATTATTTTGCTGAGTTCAAGTACCTCCAATCTTTGGGCCAATATCAAATATGAAAAATCCCTTTAGACTTCTCCAAATACAGCTTTTCTAACTGCAGTGAAAAACACATCTCCAACACAACAAAGCAAAAAAAGGTAGATATGTTGGGAGTCATGGACGGTAGGAAACTGATCAAATGCATGCATGAAGGACTAAACCTCAGTGCCTAAAGCAAACAGCTACCTCAGTTCTGAGATAAACATCCTGTTTGGTTAAAGTCAGGTATTAGTCATTAAGAAGCCTTGTGCCACTTGTTACTAACTTTGTGAATTATAAATAAAATACAGTTTTGTTGTGAAAAAGAAATAACCAAACTAAAATAAGAGGAAATAAAAAATGCAGCAAAAAAGAAAGGTAGCCACTACTACTGAGTAAGTTATCCATTTCAACAATTTTCTATTATTTTTGATTATATTATTGTTTTAATTATGTCCTCTCATGGCTTTGTAAGTTTACCATAATTCATTTAGTACTCATTCATACAATAATATGTAAAAGACAAAAACATTCAAGTAAATGTTATTATTAAAACTTATGATTCTAGCTGGGAAGATACATCAGCAGCATAAGCACCTGCCTGGGAAAGTGCAAGTTCTTGAGTTCAATCCCTGGTACAAAAACAAAACTTATGATCCTTATTTGGATATCATATTTAATTTCCTAATCATTTTCTTTCTATACCAGGTTCTACTTTGTTTCACTTATGGATTTGAAAGGGACAATTGCTTTCCCTCTTATGAAACTACATTAAATGGAGGAAAAGAAATATAATTTGAGTGTACAGAATAGGCTTAATAATGTGTATAATATAAAAGTCTGAAATGCTGGGATACTTGCATGTGAAATAACTCTTCATTGTGGAGGGGAATGATGAATACAGTGAAGAAATTAAGTATAAAGCAATAATAAGACGGTCAGAAGGCTGAGGTGAGGCAACAGAGTGAAGGGTAAGAAAATAAACTCCATTAATGTGAATACACAGAGAAAAATGTAAAGTAGAAGATGTAAGAGTTGATTACAATACCTTGTAAGGACTATTATGAATTATTTCATAGCAAGAACAGAAAGTCATGGGGTAAATAAAAAATGCCTGTGTCATTAGGTTTTATAGAGTGCCGTGGAGAAGAGACACAGGAAGAACACACCGAGGGAGGAGTATTGGGGCTGAGGTATGAACAAAATCCTAGGTGCTAGCAGAAGAGAAGACTAGCACAAAGTGAAAAAATTGGATTTATTACTTCAATAGGCAATGAAGAAAGAAAAAGTCAGACATGATTCATGGGCTATTCACTGGCATATCCCGGTGGTGGTTTGTTTCACAGAGATTTCTGAAGAGGTAATACATTTAGTAAGGTGAATGAGCTGAATGCCAAATCATGCTTTTATTGTTGTTAATTAGATATTACCCAGACCTAGTGGCCATACAGACTTTAGCAGACAGCTTTCCTTAGAGAGGAAAAAGTCACTAGTCCATGCCTGGTGACAAAATAGTAAGATTATTTGAAGTGCCATACTGAGAGCATTTATGGAAAATTTCAGAGGCTCAGGGTAGAGATACAGGGAACTTCATTGTTGAAACATTGAAAATATTTATGAGAAGAAAGGAACAAGCAGACAGTAAAAACACTGCTCAGAGAGTGAAAGAGGTATTTAGTTTAACAAAATAAGTGGTGGACAAAATAAATTTCTCATCAAATGAATCTGACAAGTCAAACAATTTCCAAAATACAGAGGAAACATTAGAAGTACACGCTAAAGTGGAGTGGTTAAATCATTCAAACTGAGGGCCAGTGAGATAGCTCAGTGGACTAAACACCTGCTCAGGCAAGTTCAATCCCTAGCACCACATGCCAGGCCAGCCACGAGGCCAGGATGCACTGAGCTGGCAAAAAGAGAGAGAGAGAGAGAGAGAGAGAGAGAGAGAGAGAGAGAGAGAGAGAGAGAGAGAGAGAGAGAGAGAGAGAGTACATGCTAAAATGAAGTGTTTAAGATCATTCAAACAGGTAAAACACAGACTCAAACTATAAACAACTTTGTTGAAATTAACTTTGCAGGAGCAAAAACACATAGTAAGAGGATGAAGTGAGGCATGTTCAACAAGGTGAGAATAATAGGGAAGATCAGTTTTGTGATAGTAGTTATCATGTGTTAATAAAAGTCTAATGTTGGGGACATATCTTGGCAATCTAAATGTCTGCCTTCTAAACACAAGGACAGGGGTTCCATCCCAGGTACTGCCCACCATGCAGGCCACAGAAACCGGGAGTGGGAGTGCATGCTTGTAATCCCAGTGGGGAAGGATCACTTTAGGTTCAAGACCCTATTCCAAATTAATTCATTAATTTAAATATTTATGTCATGTCTATATTAAACTTAATATTTAAGTGAATTAAGTTTATGTGAACTTTATTAGATGTTATATAAATGTTGATAAAATTTTGCCTTATTTAGAAATACATTTCAGGAACTAAATATACAAAGAAGTCTTTTATTGGAATTAAAAAAGGTTTCTGGCTGTGGAAATGTATAGAAAATCATGGTGACAGGGTCGTCTGCTGCCAGAGAAAAGAACTTTGGCAACATGAATAGGTACCAAATGGCAGCTGTGTGCAAGATTGACCCCCAAAATAATAAATTACATAATTTTATTGAGTATCTATTGCATGTAAAAATTGGGCATGAGAATTTTAATGTATTTCAATGCACTTTATTTTTCATTCTTTCTAGTTATTTGTAGTTATCAAATCACATTATATTAATTACCCCTGGCAATCATGTTTACATATAAAGAAGTATTTGTATTGTAAACCACTAAAAGCTATCAGCTGCCTCTGAAACTAGAGATGTTACTGGCCACTCAGGTCTGTTTGCTCTCTTCTGTGCTCTCCACTGACCAAATCAATGGACACCATTAATTTTTAGTGAAATAGAAAAAGGATTTATTCAGAGCTAGTACTATATAAAGAAAGAGCCTTGTTCCTACAAATCACCATCTCCCCATGTGCAGGCATACGTAGTATCTGTAGTAAGGAGAGGGGGAAGAGAGTGCAATAAGACAATGCACATTTGTGGGCTTGTTTTATCACTCTTGCAGCTCTTTCTCTTTTCTATAGAATAGAAACACCCTCGAGGTTCTAGTGCCAATATCTGCATGCCCAGGTTTTATTTATCTTGCCTGAAGTAAAGAGAAGGGGCTGGATATATACATATATAGAAGGATAAAATATACTTATGAACTATGATGGAAAAAGGAGTGGATAAAATTTAAAATGCCATATCAGCTATAAAAATGTAATTACAATTTTCTTGTGGGAAGACAACTGTATAGGTAGCATTCAGTATCATGTATGTGACAATCACATGGGTCAGACAAACACAAAGGTAACAAATTCATGGAAAAGAATGTCATTCCTTTTACAAACTAATGTCTAGTGTTTGTTACATGCAGCCCTTATAAATTTCAGGTTACGAAATCAAACTGGAATATTAAACCAACTAAATATATGTGTATGTATTAACATATGTATACAGGTGTGCATGTATTTCTTCATAGAAATGAACTCTGAAATTTTTCCTTTTCTCTCTCCTTTCTTTCCATTTTTGTTTCCTTTTCTTCCTGTGCCAGTGGTCCAGAGAAGAGCTGCAATATAACTACAAAAATAAACTGCTAGAATAGTTCCTTTCTGCTCCCAGAATGTTTTCTCTACTTTGGGAGTCAGCCAATGAAATGAGCTCCAAACGCATTGTGGAGCATCATGTGCTTTACACAGTCTGTGAATCTAAACATTAGTATTGTGTTTAATAAAACACACTTAAAGAACAGCTCTTAGGTGGGAGCCAATGTACATACAAAATGATAAATAAAACACTCCCAGTATTCAGTGGACGAGGGTAGATATTCCCATCCCTGCACTTACATAGTAAAAGGCTCACATTGTAGCATGGCTGTAGCAGAAAAACCTGGATGTCTGAGCATTGTGAAATGAATCTGAGGGAATCCATTCTCTAGACAGCCTTATGCATTGTCATATCATGTGGTCTATTGTCAAAGCACAGTGTTTGAAGATAGTTTAACATTTTATCCTCTTGAATCTCTTAGGAAGAAAGGGTCATAGCCATATCTGAGATACCATTAAGGCTCCTTTCCTATTATCTTTTTAAAAATCTTTTTCTTTCTTTCTTTCTTTCTTTCTTTCTTTCTTTCTTTCTTTCTTTCTTTCTTTCTTTCTTTCTTTCTTTCTTTCTCTTTCTTTCTTTCTTTCTTTCTTTCTTTCTTTCTTTCTTTCTTTCTTTCTTTCATAAAGGATCTAGCTACATAGCTTGGACTTATAGTTTTCCTCCTGTCTCAGCCTCCCTCTTAATGAGATTGCAGGCATAGGCCACCATGCCCTATTTCAGTGGCCCACAAAATTTGCCTGAATTTCTGGGGTCAGCATGACATATGATACCAGGGATTGAACCCAGGTCCTTGTGCTTGCCAGATAGGCACTTAACTGCAGAGATTTCTCCCCAGCCACCTCTCCTACTATACTGATACAAAGTACTTGGGTAATTTTTTAATGCAAACATGCAGCCCAAGGTGATACCTGCATTATTGTGCTTGTGAAACTTCCATCGTTTTTGCACCTGTGTTTTAATCACAATTCTCATTGAACAATTGACTAAAAGTGTCCAACAACATCCATGCCACAGCCTGAATATTGGGCGGAAATCAAATTTTTTCTGCCAGGTAAATTAGTTCGTAGCTTCTAGTTTCCATCATCCATCAACTCAAAACTTGCAAAACATGTAGACAGTTTGTGTCACTGTGTAACACATATGACCCCTAGAGCAATTGTCAGTAGAGCCCTTGTTCCCAATTGAAGCCTGCTGTGCCTGATCTTTCCTTTCTTCATTCCCATCAATAATCTGGTCTTCTAAATTCTGAGGCAGACCTCTCATCAGTCTCTGCTTACAGTTTTCCTATGCTTCATTAGCCTTCATCTCTGAAGCTTCCTCAATACTCTTGCATTCTGATTTCAAAGTCATATAAGCCTCATAATTAGGTATTTTCATAACCACATTCACACTTGCAATACTGATTTTCTGTACTAGCTGTCACATCACTGAGGCAAGATTCCAAGTAGCTGAAACTTAAAGGAAGAAGAATTGACTTTGGCCAACAGTTTTCAGAAGATTTACATCAGGTTGGCTATCTCTAGAGCAAAACAAAGATTGCACAAAGGCAAGGAAGAGTGATACCACTCAACCTGTGGTAGTCAGGAGGAAGAGCGCAGGAAGGAGGAGATGGGGAAAAGAATACACTCTTTCAGATCACTCTCCAAGCAATGTGTCTAGACCCTACCACCTGACAGCAATACACTTATAAATGAATGAGTGAGCTAATCCATTAATGAATAGATCACTCTCATAATCAGTCACCTTCTAAACACAAGATAATTTGGTTACACATTTATATCTAGGCCACAAACTCATTGGATTACATTCTATATTTTAATTTTTATTTAGTTTTTAAATATATATATATATATATATAACTGCATTAATATAGGGAATTTGTAACTGTACCTTATATATGTTGATTCCTCTTTACTTCTCACTTCCCTCCTCTCTTTCAACTTCTCTTCCTTTCATTATTTATAAAGTTGTGTTTCTGTTTTAACCTTCTTTCATCATTTCTTCTTTTTCTTTCCTTGCTTTTCCTTTAGGTCCTCCCCAGTTGCCCTTTCTTTTGAAACAGTTCTTACTATATCACACTACAGATTATATACTTGGTCCATACTTAGACTTAAGGTTTGTTACACCAGGGGAAAATATATAATTTGCAAATGAGGCTAGCTTATTTCATTTAATAGTATAGTTTCAAAGTACACACATTTACTTAGAAAAATTTCAAGTTTATCATTATTTATAGCTGTGTAGTAATCATATATAATCATTTTTATACAGTCCTCAGACAATGGGAATTTGAAGCTATTGTTTCCAAGATATAGCTATCACAAATTGTGCTGCTGTGAAACATGGGTATGTTTATGTTGTGATATTTTTAATTCTTCCTGGAAGTTACCTAACAGGAGAATAGCTGGGTCAAAGGGAATCTGTAAGTCTACTTTTCTGAAGAATGTCCACAGTGATTTCCACAGCGGTTGCAACAATTTGTACTCCACCAACAGAAGAAAAATTTGTTGGT
The DNA here is from genome assembly GCA_004027165.1 of Ctenomys sociabilis. NCBI lineage: Eukaryota > Metazoa > Chordata > Mammalia > Rodentia > Ctenomyidae > Ctenomys > Ctenomys sociabilis. The sequence continues at coordinate 73,973 of PVKA01006163.1, read as the reverse complement.
TTATTTATCATTTATTTGTTTGTTTGTTTAGTGTGTGTGTGTGTTTCCACACAGGCCTTCTAACATTTGTTATAGGTTGAATTCTTTAAAATGGTCATTCTTTCTGTAGTGAGATGAAATCTCAGCATTGTTTTATTTGAGTCATTTAAAAGACCAAAGATTAGCCGGGCGTGGTGGCGCAGGCCTGTAATCCCAGCACTCGGGAGGCTGAGGCAGGAGGATTGTTGTGAGTTCGAGACCAGCCTGAGCTACAAAGTGAGCTTAAGGCCAGCCTGAACTGCATGGTGAGACCCTGTCTCAAAAAAAAAATAAAATAAAATAAAAAAAATAAAAGACCAAAGATTTTGTTTTTTTAAATTTTATTTTATTTAATTGAAGAACAAACAGCAGTGAGACAGTTTCAAATAAAATTAGCAGGAAAGATTCAATAATTAATATATTGTATATTGTTTTCTTAGTGGTTTTTTTTTCATACAATGTGCATGTATGATATTCTACTTACAAACACTATTAGAGAAGATGTATCCAACCACTGAATTAAGAGAATGTAGCTGTATACTTATCTTACTTTTTAAAGCTGAATTATAGTACAGTTTCAATAATTAATACTTTCTACCTTGTTATCTTTCTAGTGGTTGTGCATAGTACAAGAAGCCGACAGAATATCATGTCCAAACACTATTAGTGCAAATCTTGCTTCTCATAGAAATATGCAGAAGTACTACAAATTTATCCTGACTGTACTGTTTATACAAACACATCATGGTTCTTCCTTTGTATCTCGTTTTTTTATTTAGTCCTGTCAAAGATGGGCATTTCATAGTAATTCAGCCTTATAGGTGCCTGAACTAAGTGAAACAATCAAACACAGTCCATCATTCCACAATAACAGTGGGTTATCTGAAGAAGTTGTTGACTAGAGCCAATTACAGCTCAGCTTATTATTATGGCCTTATTTTATGTACCTCATTTTTATACTTTTCTGCTGGATGGTTAAGACCAAGATAAAGCAAGACATATATAACAAAAATGTAGCTTTTTATTCTGATGAGGTTAGTCACGTCCCCTCAGGGTTTATCCTGTAACCCCATATCTTGCTCTGTAGATTCTTTGTCAGTGTTAGCTATGTGGATGAGTCAGGGCCATTGACTGGCCAATTTGCTCTCTATGAGAGCCTGAAAGAAAGTTTTCACTCCATGTGACTCTCCTTAGGCACACTATAGATCATTGATCACATTCCTCTGTGGCTCCATAATCTCCTTGATCACAAAATTTGGGGCACAACTCTGTTTCATGATGTTATAGCACAGGTTCTAATATGTCCTGAGTCTTTCCTGACCTTGAAAGGCTAGTGCCAAAATGTTGGCTAAACTTGCAGACCTTCCATTTCTCCAATTTTTGATCTGTGAATTTAGGTTGTTAACCATTCAGAAGTAAAGCTGATTAGTACCCTGCAACATACGCAGTTCAGTTTACCCTAACTATCTGACTAAATTCTTTTTAGTTGTCATACATTTCTATTTGTATTTTTCTTTTGATTTCTTATACTAGGGAGACTATACAATATTTGCACATGTGTGTCTGGTTTATTTCACTTATGAGCATATGTTCAAGTGGCATCCACTTCAATATAAATGCTTCAAGTTTATCATTCTTTATAGCTGAGTAATATTCCTTTGTATAGAAATAACACACTTTTTTCAACCATTCCTCATGTGGTGGGCATCTTGGTTGTTTGCAAGACTTTGCTATTACAAATTGTGCTGCTATAAACACATATATCACTATTTATGTTCCTCCAGGAAAACTCCCAGTAGGGGCATAGCCGGCTTGAATGGGATTTCAAGTCCTACTTCTGTGAGGCGTTCCAAACTGATCTCCACAATGTTTGCACCAGTCTACATTCCCACAAGCAGTGGAGAAGGGTTGCTTTTTCCCCAAGTCCTCTGAAACATTTGTTGTTGTTTGATTTCATTAAGATAGCCATTCTTTCTGGAGTGAGATGCTATCTCAGTGTTGTTTTAACTTGCATTTTATGGATGGCTAGTGATGTGGAGCATTTTTTCATATATTTATTCGCTTCTTGAATTTCGTCTGCTCAGAAGTGTGTACTCATCTCAGATGCCCATTTCTGGTTTGGGTCTTTAAATTTAAGGGCCCTAATATATTTTAGTTCTTCATATATTCTAGAGAGCAGACCTTTGTCTTAGTGTTTATTAGGATTTTTCTAAATTTGTGAGTTGTCTTTTCACATTGTTGGCAATTTCTTTGACTTCTCAAGAAGAGTTGATCCCAGTTGTTAATTCTTTCAAGTGTTTCCAGCGTGAATACAATTTTGTTCATGAACTCTTTGTCTATCCCTATGTCTTCAAGACGTCCTCCTACTTTCTCTTCCAGGAGATTGAGTGTTTCTGTTTTAATGTTTAGATCTTTAATCCATTTTGACTTTAGGTTAATGCATGGTGATAGACCTGAGTAAACTTTTAATTTCTGGCATGTAAAGAGCCAGGTTTTCCAGCATCATTTGTTAAAGAGGCTATCTTCCTTCCAGTAAGCATTTTTGGCCCCTTTGTCGAAGTTGAGGTGGTTGTGTGTGTTCGCAGAGGCCTCTACTTCTTCTGATCTATTCCATTGATCCTTAGGTCTATTTCATTGCCAGTACCGTGTTGATTTTAGTACAGTGGCTTTATAGTATAATTTCAAGTCAGGAATTGTGATGCCTCCTACCTTGTCTTTGTTGGCCAGGATTGCCTTTGATAATCTAGGTCTTCCATGGGTCCAAATAAATTTTAGGAACAATCTCTCTAGGTCTGGGAGGTATGTTGGTGGCAGTTTGATAGGGACTGCATTAAATCTGTACATCTGGGAGTATGGACATCTTCATGATGTTAGTTCTTCCTGTCTATGAGGAGGGAATATCGTTCCATTTTCTGAAATCCTCTATGATCTCTTTTTTTAGGGTGTTGTAATTTTCCATGTAAAGATCTTTGCCTTCCTTGGTTAAGTGAATTCCAAGATATTTCAATTTCTGCGGTGCTATTTTAAAAGGTATTTTTTCTATACATTCCTTCTCAGTGTGCTTGTTATCTGTGTAGAAGAATGCTACTGACTTTTGAGTATTGACTTTGTATCCCCCTATGCTACTGAATTTCTGTATCAACTCTAGTAGCTCTCGGTAGAATTATTTGTGTCTTCCAAGTAAAGGATTATGTCATCTGCAAATATTGATAATTTAACTTCTTCCTTACCTATTCTTACTCCATTTTTTCTCCCTCTTTTCTAATGGATGTAGTTAATGATTACAAAATTATACTGAATAGGAAGGCTGATAGACGACATCCTTGTCTTGTACCTGATCTAAGAGTAAAATATTTCAGTTTTTCCCATTTAGAATAATATTAACCATTAGGTTGTCATAGTTGGCTTTTATCAAATTCAGGCAGAGACCATGTATCCCAATTTTCTGTAGGGTTTTGAACATGAATGAGTGTTTTACTTTGTCAAAAGCCTTTTCTGCATCCATTGAGATAATTATATGAATTTTAGATTTCAATCTATTAATATAGTGTATTTTCAAATATTGAACCATCCTTGCATCCCTGGGATGAATCCTTCCTGTTCTTGGTGCATGATCTTCTTGATGATTTGCTGTATTCTGTTTGCTAGTATTTTATTGAGGATTTTTGCATCTATGTTCATGATGGAGATTGCCCTGTAGTTCTCTTTTTAGTTGTGTCTTTCCCTGGTTTTGGAACCAGTGTAATATTTGCCTAGAGAAACGATTTTTGGAGGACTATTTCTTTTTCAATTTCACTAAAGAGTTTGTAGAGTGGAGGAATTATATCTTCTATAAATTTCTTATACCATTCAGCTGTGAATCCACAAATATTTGGACTTTTCTTGTTGGCAGGCTTTTTATTGCATTTCATATTTCATTGGCTGTTATTGGCTTATTGGTAGTTGTTCTATCTTCTTGATTCAGTTTTGGTAATTTTTACCTTTCAAGGTGTCCATTTCTTCTGGGTCTTCCATTATGTGGGCATAAAGATTCTTGAAGTAGCTATTGATAATCTTCTGAATTTCTACTGGGAGTGTGGTGATTTCACCCTTTTCATTCTTTATTGCTTGTATTTGAATTTTTTTTTCCTCTTTTTGATGAGGTGAAGGACTTATCTACTTTATTTAGTTTTTCAAAGAACCAGCTTTTTGATTTGTGGATTCTTTTAAATGTTTTCTTCATTTCAAATGAATTAATTTCTGGTCTCATCTTTATGATTTCTTCCCATCTTTGGGCTCTGAGTTTCGTTTACTCTTCCTTTTGTAGATATTGGAGGTGCCACATTAGGATATTTATTTGTTCCCATTCTGTTTTCCTAATGTGTGAGTTCATAGCTATGATTTTTCCTCTGAGAATGACTTTCATCACATCCCATAAATTCTGGTAAATTGTGGATGAATTTTCATTGAATTGTAGATATTGCTGAATTTCTTGTTTAATTTCTTCTGTGATCCATTGATTACTGAGTAGGGTGCTATTTAATCCCTTGAATTTAGCCAGTTTTTTGGTTTCTTTTGTCATTTATTTCCAGTCTCATTGCACTGTGGCCAGATAATGAACATAGGATGATTTCTGTTTTCTTGCAGACACTTAAGCATGACCTATGTGCTAGTATGTGGTCTATTTTATAAAATGACCCGTGTGCAGCTGAGAAAATGTAAATTCAGCTGTAGTTGGGTGCAACACTCTGTATATTTCCACCAGGTCCATTTGTTCGAAGCTCTGGTTCAGTTGTGCTACTTCTTTGCTAATTTTTTGTCTGGTTAACCTATCTTTTTTGAGATAAGGGGATGTTAAGGTCTCCTGTTAAGATTGTGGTCTTAGATATTAGATTTTTCATGTCCATTAAGATTTGTCTTACATAGTTGGGTGCTCCTGCTTTGGTCCATAGATATTTATGACTGTTACCTCTTCCTCTTCGATTTTTTCCCTAATCAGTATACAGTAGCCTTCTTTGTGTTATTTTATCATTCTTGATTTGAAGTTGAGACTGTCAGAGAAAAGAATTGCTACTCCTGTTTTTTTCTGAGGTTCTGGAGCATATAGTATTGTTTTCCATCCTTTGCCTTTAAGCCTATGAATGTCTTTTTGAGTTAAGTGTGCTTCTTGTATACAGTATATTGTTGGATTTTGTTTCCTAATCCACTGTGCCAGTCTATTTCTCTTAATTGGAGAATTGAGTCCATTTACACTGATGGCTATAATTGAAATGTGTTGACTTATGTTTGTCATGATATTTACCTGCTGTTGTTACTCCTTTTTATCCTGTGTTTAATTGTTTGCACTGTTTAGTGGGTTCATTTCCTTCTCATTCATGGAGTTCTGGTCATTGTGGTCTGTCTCTAGAACATATTTCAGTACCTTGTGTAGGGATGGCTTTGTCATCATGAAATTCTTTAATTGTTCTTTCTTATGGAAGTATTTCACTTCTCCATCAAACTCAAAAGAGAGTTTTGCAGAGTATAGTAATCTGGGCTGGAATTTGTTTTTTACAGGACTTGAAGAACTCTGCTCCATGCTCTCCTTGCCTTCATGGTTTGTGTAGAGAACTCGGCTGTAATTCTGATGGGTTTTCCATTGAATGTGATCTTCTTCTTTTCTGTAGCAGCTTCCAGTATATTATATTTGTGTTGAATTTCTGTGATCTTGACTATTATATGTCTCAGTGTGTTTTTACTTGGGTTGAAGTTATTTGGTGTTCTGTATACTTCAGTGACCTGAATGTTGGATTGTTTCCTCATCTTTGGGAAGTTTTCTGGATTACCTCTGCACGTATTCTTTTTATATCGTTTGTATTGACTCCTTCATTCTCATTGATGCCAATTGTTCATCTTGGTGTCATCTTGCAGGTGATGGATTATTTTTTCCTGCATATTCATTGTTTCTAAGAGATCCTTTCTCACCTTTTCACTAGCTGTGCCAGCGTCTTCAAGATCTGAAACTCTGTCTTCGCATTCACTCAAATGGTTTTGTAGACTCGTGATTGAGATCTTAAGTTCTACATTTCTTTGACTCTGCTTCATGCGATCTCTTTCCTTTCTGTATTGCTCATTGCAGGAATCTGTCACATTTCTCATCTCCTCCATTTTTTTTTATCAATGCCTTCTTTAGAGGTAGCTATTAATTCTTTTACTGCTGAATTTTCCAACTGGGTTTCATATATATATATATATATATATATATATATATATATATATATATATATATATATTTCTGGAATTGATTGTCTACTTCAGATGCTATGATTTCAAATAATTCTTTTTTATTTCAGAAATTATTTCTGCTTTGAGTTCCTCTTTACCTTTCTGCTGTTGTTTCTTTGCTTGTGACAGTGTTAATTCATACGTTTTTGCCAGAATAGTGTTCTCTGCACTTGTTCTGAGTGGGCATTTGGTTTACCCTGTACATTTCTGGATTTGATTCATTACTTCAGATGCTAAGTATTCAAAAATTTCTTTTTTATTTCAGGTGTTCATTTGGGTCTGAGTTCCTGTATTCCTTTCTCCTCTTGTGTGTGTGTGTGTGTGTGTGTGTGTGTGTGTGTGTGTGTTTTGCTTCTGCCTCTGTTAATTCATTCATTTCAGCTGAGCTAGTGTCCTCTGCACTTGCTGGTGGACCTGAGGCCTGAGATTGCATTTGGCTCCTTCTCTTTGTCATTTTGTGTAGCACTGATGTCTGACCTTTGGTGTAGAATTTTGGTGCATTTACGACCTTAGCACATTATGAGATTTCAGTCCCAGTCTATTAAGTTTGAGATTATCCAGTCATGCCTGGGCTGCATGTTGCTGATGTGTTCAGTTCCTTTTTGCTGCAGCTCTTCTGGTACAACTGTGAGCCTGTGCTTTCCCTCTTTTGGGACCATGGTCCGGGGAGCACTGGGGAGCGCACAAGGTCTCCCACACACTCACCAGGCCGGGTGAGGGCAAATCAGGTGCCATGAGAGTCGGAAAAATTCTCACTTGCTCGGCAGGCTTGTGGGCAGGTGCTCTGGGGAGTTTCTGGGAAGGTCAGTCGTTTCTTTATATCTTTATTTGCCATGTGTTTTTCTTAGTATTTGAGAAGTGGGAATGTATCACAGATGCCAATTTTTGGGCTGGGTCTTTGAACTTGGGGAATTGATTTTTTAAAATTCTTTATATGTTCTAGATGTTAGTTCCATGTCTGAGGAGAAATTGTCTAATTTTTTTCTTTTGCAATCTGTGTGTTGCATATTCACTATTTTGTTGATTTCTTTTGCAGTGCAAGAGCTTTGGTAATGGGCATACCGGCCCCACCTTCTGGTGTGCTGAGCCGGCGATGGAGTCCCGGGCGTAGTGGCACGCTCCTGTAATCCCAGCCCTAGGGAGGCAGGAAGCAGGAGGATCACTGTGAATGTGGGCTGCATAGTGAGACCCTATAAAAAAAAATCCTAAAAAAAAAAAAAAAAAGAGAGAGAGCTTTGGTAATGTGATGAAACCCACAGTTGTTGATTGGTTGCATTCTTCCTATGGGGTCAGGGATGTTTTGTTAAATATTTCCCTACACACATCTTCAGGAGTTCTGCCTATTCTCCATTCCAATAAATTTAGTGTTTCTGTTTTAATGCTTATATCTCTGGTATATTTCTACTTTAGTTTGGTGCATTATGAGACATGGTTCTAGTTTTAGTCTTTGAAAAGTAGTGAGCCAGTTTGTAAAGAGCACCATTTATAAAGAGGCTTTCTACAGAGAATGTGTTTGGCCACTTTTTCAAAGATAAGTTGACTGATTAAGTTTGAATTTGTTTTAGATCTTTCATACACTGAATTAATCCTCTGGTTATTTTTTCTGAGAGTACTATGCTGTTTTTTTTTTTTTTTTTTTTTTTTATCATACTAGCTCCAGTAGCTTTGCAATACACTTTAATATCATGAAAGTCAAAGTATGGTAAACAATACTTTATGCAGTGGGAACCCAGATTAAAAAACGGGACTAGTTATTTAATTTGAAGATAATGTGAACTTCAAACCAAGACTGATCAAAAGAGATTAAAAAGTCACTATATACTTGATAATATGAAACTCTAAGAAAAAGAAATAACAATTATAAAACTACATGCACCAAATACCAATGGAACCAACTACATAAAACACATATTAATGGTCATGAAAAGTCAAACAGGCAACAGCATAGTTATAATGGGAGATCTTAATACTTCACTGTCACATATATACTGGTCAAGTAAACAAAAATCAACAAACAAGTAAAAGAAGAAATCAAACCCATGAACAAATGGACTCAGTACATGTCTACAGAGTGTTGCACACCACAACATCAGAATACACATTTTTCTGAGTTGCACATGGTCCAAATTAAACCATATACTAACCCATAGTACACACTTAGGTAAATGCAGAGGAACTGAAATTATCCTGTGTATATTATCTGACCACAATGCAATAAAATTAGAAATAAACTGCAAAAGAAATCACAAAAAGGCATTATTACTTGGAAATTACATATCATTCTCCTTATCAGCAAATGTATCACAAGTGAAACTAAACAAGGTATGAAACAGCATCTACAATTAAGTAATAATACTAATACAACATATGGCAAACATGGGAGGCAAGGAAAGGAGTCCTCAGAGTGAAATTCATAATAGTGAATTCACACAGCAGGGAAACAAAGTGATCTCAAATAACCTAATATTGAACACTAAACTTGAAGAAAAAGAAGAACAGATCAAATGTGAACTGATCAAGACAGAAAATTATAAACATGAAAACAGAAATTTATGCAATTGAGACTCAGACAAAGCTACAAAGAATCAATGAATTGAAGAGTTCATTCCTTGCAATATTAAATAAAATTGATCTTTGCTAACCTATCAAAAAGACAAAAAAAGGGACCCAAATGTATGCCATTAGGAATGAAAGCAATGAAATCACAACAGAACCTGTGGAAATTCAAAAGAACACCAATACTTTCTTTGATAACTTATATTCTAATAAGGCAGAAAACACGGAGGAAATGAACAGATTTCTAGACACATGTGAATTTAAAAAAAGGAATCAAGAAGATGCAAAAATTATAAATAATCCATTATCATTCAATAAAATTGAAAATATAATTAAAAACTTACAAATAAGGAAGAGCCCAGATCATGAAAGATTCACTGCAGAATTCTATAATCAATTTGGAGAAGATCAAATGCAATCACTCATGAAACTGTTTGATGAAATCGAAAGGGTAGCAACTCTCCTATTTTCATTCCTAGAAGCAAGTATCACACTGATACCAATACCAGAGAAGGCACCGATTGGACAAAAACTACAAGGTAATCTCGTCTAATGAATACAGATTCAAATATCCTCAACAAGAGACAAGCAAGCAGAAGACAGTAAATCATCAAGAAGACGGTATGCTATGACCAACTAAGATTCAGGGATTGCTCAATGTGCACAAATCAGTAAATGTGATACACTACATAAACAAAGAAAGAGACAAAATCATATTATCAACTCACTACATGCATAAAAATCATTGAAAATGTTTAACATCAGTCATAATTTTAAAAAGCTTCAGTCTGCTAAAAGCAGCCATACCAAATGATCAAAGCCAGAGAGATTTCACTCAGAAATCAGGAACCAGACAAAGATGTCCACTATCATCACGTCTAAAATACTGGAAACATTAGACTGATGAAATAGGAACAAGAAATAAAATGAATCCTGATAGGAAAGAAAGAAGCTAAATCATCATTATTTAAGGCATGATAGTCTATATAGAAGATACCAAAAGACTTGCAGATCTTACAAAATCATTTTCAAGACTTTGAGAAAAATACCTATTTGATAGTCATTGTATGATGACAAAACATGGCATTTCAATAATTAGCTTATTTGCTTTATGCTATACTATAATCTGCTATTAGGATTCTATCAACATTACTATGTCTGAAATTGGTATGATGTCTCAAATTTAAATCAATTAGTTAATCATATGGAAATGAAAAATGGATCTCAATTTACATTTAAAAACTGGAGGCTAATTTTCATTTAAAGCCCCTTACAGAACATATTTTTATAAATGCATCCCTGCTACATATTCACAGAGATATTACCATCTGAAGATAAAATTTATTTATTCAAATTGTTGTAGTATTTATAAAAAGATGCAATAATTTTCATTTTAAGTGAAAATATAGAATATAGTTTACTGTTATGTGTGTTTTTCAAACTGTACATATTAAAGCTCTAGAATAGATAATGCTGAAATTTAAGCAATCAGTATATGGTGGACAATACAATGGATAAGCCTTATTTTATTCTATTATTTTTTAATTCAGATATTTTGTGTAGGATCTTGCTATGCAGCTGGGACTTGTAGCAATCCTCCTGTTTTCAGCCTCCCCTGCACTGGATTAAAAGCATGCACCAACATGCCTGGTCTCGGTGGCTGGCTCAGCATCACTGGGGACCAGACTGCCGGGGCATGTGATATGGGGGATCAAAACCCAGTCCCTGCACTTGTTTAACCAGAAGCTTAGTCCACTGGCTATCTAGGAGGCCCCAGGAAAAGCTTGTTTTAGTTTTATATATGCTGAATTTTTTAAACATAAAAATTATAATATCACATTTTATCTTTCACAAACTAATGTTTTTCTTCCTCAAATGAAATCTCATTGGAGGAAATCCCTCTCTTCCCAAAATACCTAAACATGAGAAACTCTACTATATTAATTTCAGTTAAATAAAGCTGCATATTATATTTTGAGACCAAGATATTCATTACTTTAAAGTGAATCAGGATTTTGTTCTAATATATGATAAGTAATTTAATGTAATCAACCACAACTACTTTAACTGCTCTTAGGAAAGTAACTGAAAATATGTGAAATGAGAATTCTAATTAAGTATAGGCACTAGAAAGTCTTACATCTGTCAGTTAAACTTTCATTATTGATTAAGACATTTATGGAACTAGGTAAGTATCTTTTCTGTGGTTAGTTTGAAACTATTTGCTATTATCTTCACATTTAGGGTCAAGTACTGCAGCTGTGAATCAATTGATTTCTTCATGACTTCAGCAAAATACATGAAAAAGCTCAATAAACATGTAGAATCTTCTTTAAAAGCGTAATGCAAGTCACAGCTGTGCCATGTTTGGCTTGAATTTATGTCTGTGATGGTAGATTGGCTTGTTTTGTACTGCAGAATGAAGTCTTAATGGAGACATAAAGTCAGTGTGTTAAGTAAGCACTTTTTAAGCTTAGAAACGCCAATGAAGCAAAATATATAGAAAAGGACGAAGGACAAAGACTGTAATAATAACATGGAAATAGAGCTCTGATTTAACTTTATATATATATATATATATATATATATATATATATATATATATATATATATATATCTTTTGTGACAAAGATTAATATAAATATTACTCCGTAATATTTAACATGTACTACTTAAAATGGGTAGGATCTGGCTTATGAATTTTTATGAAAATCTTTGGACCCAGCCATGTGATTTTTTTTAGTAGAAGCAAATTTACCTTGTTAAACCCTTTAACATTTTCAGATGGACATCTAATGTAAACAGAAATTGCACAATGTAAAATAAATCATCAGCAACAAGACGATAGAGGATCAGCTGTAGTTCCCCCAATTTCCAGATTCATAAAATTGTATTTGATTTTCTTGAAAATCATAAGAAGAGCATTACTAGAAAGGTTCATAGTGTTGTTTATTGATGACTGTGATGTTAGAAATAAAATTGTCATCAAAGAGGGGCTGTTGATACGTTTATAGAATTCAGTGTGGCATACAATGTGTGATTGCCAGGTCTAATATTGGCTAATGAGCATTTTGTTATTATTCAATTTTATTTTGCCTAATTAGTACTTATCTTCAAGTAGTAAAATGAGCATTTCTTCAGTAAGTTTTGTTTAACTAGAGTTATATTATACAAAATAATCTTTAAATAATCACAAAGGAAAGCAACTAGATAATAAATTAGTGATTAGGGCCACAGATATCGCTCAGTAGCATAAGTGCCTTTCTGGCAAGTGCAAGATCCTGAGTTCGATCCCTGGTACTGTCAAAAAAAATTGATATACAAGATTTTACATGTTTAGCATAATTTGAGCCTATGATTTATTTTTTAATTAATGATAATAAAGTTGTGTTTAACACAGAAATATTCCTTTATCATGCTGTATTTGATCTTTGCTAATAATATTTAGAGAAATATTATATGTTTCAACAAAACTTCAACTTTGAAAAAATAGTTAAAAGAAAAACACATCATTCATTCATTAAGAATCAAGTAATATTAAGTTGTCACTGTCTTCAACGCACACATTTGTTAAAACATATGCACATATCATAACAAAGCAACTTCCCAGCAGGTCAGAAAAAATTATAAACTTCATCACTCTATTAAGTAGAGTTCAAGTTTTCTAGCTGCTAATCTGTCCAGCCATATATCTAGATTCACTATAATGTGCAATTTATCTTTTTTTTTGCAATCACTGATACATATACTTTTGCAGTGTATTGTAAGAATTATTTCATTTTTCAATTCAGGATATCTTCCAATGACCCATATAATGCTTCATGTCTTAAAACTACACAAAAATTAATTTTTTAAACATTATTTTTTATTATTGCTTTTTATTTCAACTACTATAAAGATGTGATGTTAGAACCAGAGGAGATATAGCTTTTTCAGGAAATTAATAAAATTAGAAAGAAGTAATATAATTCCAGTCAAATAGAAAGATGGCTTGAGGGCACCTCAAGAATCAGTAATGCCTGCATATTTGGAAGAGATGATGTAAATCTGTAAATCTTTCACTTGTAAGGAGACCCTGTACTCTGAGAAGGAACACCCAGGTTTCCTGATATTTCTGTCATATTCAGCCATCCAAGCACTGAAAACCCCCTGAAGACATAGCACAAATGGGCTTACCTGTTTCTGTCAATATGACAATAGTTGTGCATGACTACAGACTTTAAGAAATATGGGATCACAGAAATTTTAATCCAGATTTCAGTGAACAGTTGGAAGGCTCATTGATGGATGCATGAAGCTGAGGGAAAAGAAGCCAACAGTGTAGAAGAGATTCCCAGGAAGAGAGATTTCCCTGGAAAATACAAATTCTGCTGTGGAAAAGGGCCAGGAGTGTAAGAGGCCCAACCAAGACAGAGGATCTGTGGACCATCAAAGCTTTCGACACGTGGTTGCTCAAACTCATGTTTCCTGGATGCCAAGTATAGACCTATATAATATAAAGTCTCATCTGTTGGATTTGACTTTACTCTTTTTTGTCTTTATCCTCTTTATGCTTATCCTGGAACATCATATCAAGGACATTGATTTGCTTTTTAAAATTCACAGAAGTTCATAATTGAGAGTTTCCCTTGAGTCTCAAAACAGGTTTGAGTTGGATATTTCAGCAATGCTGAAACAAAGGAGAGTTTGGAAATGAAATTTTTGCAATTTCCTATAAAAGGGGTAGTTGTAATGGGTTAGAAGGATGATGACGGTGTTAATTTTGAATTTTGAAATTAATTCTGGCTTAAACATACATGTTTGGGTAAAGACAAGGGGTAGAATATGACAATTGCGACTGTCATTTTGATTGGATTTAGAGACTCTCATGTGGATGTTTGCAATACAGGGGTTCTATACTTCTCAATATATTAATACACTGATGTTTTTAGTTAAATGTGCTAATGAAGGTGGGTTAAAGAAGCCCAAAATTTTCTAGATCTTTTTCAAAGTTAATTTAAAGTTTTCATTTCTTTCTACTTCTAATGAAAATATAACTACATAATTAAGTTTTCCTTTCAAGATGGCAGTAACAAATTGCTTAAAGTGAATAACATCCAACTATGTCTACTTATGGACACCAAAATTTAATGTAGAATAGAATACCAGGTCCATGTAGCTGGATTCTCAATGAGTGCTCCATGGCTCTGGTAGTTATTTGGAAACCAGGGTCTTCTTTCAAATTCACTTTTTAAGTCGTTTGTAAAATTCAACTCCATGCACTTGTGGAACTGTGGAACTAAAAACTGTAACTCACAGAGGCATTTCATTTTTTTTTGAGGAACCAGGGATTGAACTCACCGGGCAAGTGCTTATTCTACTGAGCTATTTCCCTGGAAGCAAGGCACCTTATTTTAAATCTGTATTAGTATATTGAGTCTTTCTCACACCTTAAATTCCCCCAACTTCTTCTTTTGCTCCAACATACTTTTAAGGTATCATGCAAATTAATGAGTTCTTTATATCCCATTACGAGAAATTAAATTCTTATTATCAAATGAATTGCATGCAATTTGAACAAAATGCAATTATAAGCAAAATTTCAAAAAGTTGGTCATGTATAACATAGTTACTTGAATTAAAAATTACAAAGTTTGTGAAAATTTTTGTGTATTTCAAGAAATAAAAATCAGTATAATTTTACTATGGATCATTTATGATCTAAGCATTTAGTTTTGGTTCTGCTAACACTTTAAAATTTGGAATGTTGTTTTCAAAGAAAAATTACTGAAAGGAATAAAACTATACTGTTAGGTTGTAGTTTATTTATTTATTTTTTTTTAAATTTTTTTTTTGGTCTTTTTTGAGACAGGGTCTCACTATGCAGTTCAGGATGGCCTTAAGCTCACTTTGTAGCTCAGGCTGGTCTAGAACTCACAGCAATCCTCCTGCCTCAGCCTCCCGAGTGCTAGGATTACAGGCATGCGCCACCACGCCCGGCTTAGGTTGTAGTTTATATACCGCTCAGAAAAGGGGTCTATTTGTGAAGAATATATACAGGTAAGAAATAGATATTCTTCCAAGCAGTGTTTACATAACAAATTAATGACAAACTACTAGATTTCAGTTAATGAAATTTTTTCTGTATTATGCCTTGAATATTTTCAGATAATGAATCAAATTTAGATTGAAATGCAGGTGACATCAAAATATTAGAGGAAATGATTTTTCTGTTAAAGAAATTTTCCAAATAAAAGTCCTACATATTTTTCACAACAAAGGAGAGTATAAATATGAGTTGGAATCTTAGCTTTAGGGGGTCACATTTATGCCTTTTCTTCAATCAATCTTTATTTTATTGAAGAACAAATAGCAATAGACAGTGTCAAGAAAAATTAACAGGACAGATTCGATAATTAATACATAGAAGACTATTTTCATAATGTTTCCATATTGTACAAGATGCACACATGATATTGTACTTACAGACAATATTATAGCAGTTGTCTTTAATCAGAAATTTAAGAGAGTGTAGCCGTATACTTATTTTTTTATAGCTGAAATGTATCTCAGATTCAGTAATTAATACTATCTACCTTGTTATCTTACTACTGGTTGTTCATACATAGTAGTAGAAACTGACATAATAACTTGTTTAGCCACTATTAGAGCAAATCTTGCTTCCCATAGAATTATGCAGAAGCACTGCATATTTATCCTAACTGTACTGTCTATAAAAACAATCTTGGTTCTTTGTATCACCCTCTTTTTGTCTAGATCTATCAAAGATGGGCACTCTATTGTCATCAAACTACTATAGGTGTTTGAACTCAGTGACACAATACAACACAGTCCAGCATTCCACAATAATAGTGACTTATCTGAAGAAGTTGTTGATATAGGCATTTACAGCTCAATTTAGTATTAAGACCCCACGTTATATACCTCATTTTTATATTTTTCTGCTGGATGGTTAAGAACGAGATAAAGCAAGAAATATATAACAGAAAAATGCAGCTTTTCTTTCTGATGAGGTCAGTCAAGTCCCCTCAGGGTTTATCGTATAATCCTGTACCTTACTGTGTAGATCCCTTGTCTGTGTCAGCCATTTGGATGAGTCATGGCCAATGCTTGACCAGTTTGCTCTCTGTGAGAGCCTGAGAGAAAGTTTTCTCTCCATGTGACTCTCCCCAGGCACACTATAGATCATCAGTCTCCTTCCTCTGTGGCTCAATAATCTCTTTGATCAGAATATTTGGGGCACAACTGTTTCATGATGTTACAGTACAGGTTCTTCTATGTCCTGAGTCTTCACTGACCTTGAAAGGCTAGGGCAAAAATGTTGGCTGACCTTGTGGCTTTTCTGTTTCTCCAATTCTTGATTTGTGAACTTAGGTTGTTAACCATCCAGAAGATAAGCTGATTATTACCCTGCAAAATATGCAGTTCAGTTTGCCCTAAACTGACTAAACTCTTTTTAGTTGTTGTTATATTTCTTCTTTTGATTCTTATACTAGGGAAACTATATATTTGCACATGTGTGTCTGGTTTATTTCATTTATGAGTGTATGTTCAAGTGGCATCCACTTCAATATAAATGCTTCAAGTTTATCATTCTTTATAGCTGAGTAATGTGTAGAAATTTCACATATTTTTCAACCATTCCTCATGTGACTGACATCTTCATTGTTTCCAAGATTTTGCTATCACAAATTGTGCTGCTATAAATTAAGTATCACTATGATGATATATCACTATGATATAATGATTTCAGTTCCTCTGGGAAAATTCCCAGTAGGTGGATAGCCGTCTTGAATGGGATTTCCAGTCCTATGCTTCTGAGGAGTCTCCACACTGATCTCCACAATGGATGCAGCAGTCTACATTCCCACCAGCAATGGAGAAGTGTTCATTTTTCCTCACAACCTCTTCAACATTTATTTGATTTCCTTATGATAGCCATTCTTTCTGGAGTGGGATGGTATCTCATGGTTGTTTTAATTTGTATTTTGCAGATGGCTAGCAATATGGAGCATTTTTTTCTATATTTATTCGCTTCTTTAATTTTGTCCTCTGAGAAGTGTGTATTCATCTCAGATGCCCATTTCTGGATTGGGTCTTTAAATTAAGGGCCCTAATATATTTTAGTTCTTTATATATTCTAGAGAGCAGACCTTTCTCTGAGTGCTTATTTGTTCGGATTTTTTCAAAATTTGTGGGTTTTCTTTTCACTTTGTTGACAATTTCTTTTGAGGTGTATAAACTCCTCAAGAAGAGTTGACCCCAGTTGTTGATTCTTTCAAGTGTTTCCCATGTGAATATACTTTTGCTCAGGAACTCTTTACCTACCCCTATGTCTTCAAGAGTTTCTTCTATTTTTCCTCCAGGAGATTGAGTGTGTTTGTTTTAATGTTTAGATCTTCAATCTATTTTGACTTTAGCTTAGTTCATGGTGATAGAGTTGGGTCAAGTTCTAGCTTTCAGTATGTAGAAAGCCAGTTTTTCCAGCACCCTTTGTTAAAGAGGCTATCATTCTTCCAGTAAGCTTGTTTGGCACCTTTGTCAAAGATTAGGCGGCTGAGTATGTTTGCAGATGCCTCTGTGTCTTCTAGTCTATTCCATTCATCCTCAGGTCTATTTCATTGCAAATACCATGTTGATTTTATCACAGTGGCTTTGTAATATAATTTCAAGTCAGGAATTGTGATGCCTCCTGCCTGGTCTTTATTGTCCAAGATTACCTTTGCTATTTTAGGTCTTTTGTGGTTCCAAATAAATTTTAGGAACAATTCCTCTTGGTCTGGGAGGTATGTTGTTGGCAGTTTTATAGGGATTGCATTAAATCTGCACAATTTTGGCCATATGCCAGTTTTCAAGATGTTGGTTCTTCCTACCCAGGAGCATGGAATATCTTTCCATTTTCTGGAATCATCTATAATCTCTTTTCTTAAGTTGTTGTAATTTTCCATGAAAAGATCTTTGACTTCCTTGGTTAAGTGAATTTTGAGGTATTTCATTTTCCGTGGTGCTACTGTAGAAGGCATTTTTTTATTGTTTCCCTCTCAGTGTGTTTGTTATCTGTGTAAAGGAATGCTATTAACTTTTGAGTATTGACTTTGTATCTTGCTATTTTACTGAATTTATGTATCAATTCTAGTAGCTTCTTGGTAGAATTTTTTGGGTCTTCCAAGTAAAGTATCATGTCCCCTGCAAGTAGTGATTAATTTAACTTCCCTTTACCTATTCTGATCCCTTTTATTTCTCCCTCTTTTCTAATGGCTATTGTTAGTGAATCCAAAACTGCATTGGCTAGGAGGGGTGATGGAGGTCATTCTTGCCTTGTACCTTATCTAAGAGTAAAAGATTTCAGTTTTTCCCCACTGTGGATTGTATTAGCTGTTGGGTTGTCATAGATGGCTTTTATCAAGTTAAGGTAGAGTCCATGTATTCCAATTTTTTGTAGAGTTTTAAACATGAATGAGTGTTGGACTTTGTCAAAAGCTTTCTCTGCATCAATTGAGATGATCATGTGGTTTTTCAATTTCAGCCTATTAATATGGTATATTATTTCAGCCTATTAATATAGATTTTCGAATATTGAACCATCCTTGCATCCCTGGGATGAATCCTACATGGTCATGGTGCATGATCTTCTTGATGATTTGCTGTATTCTATTTGCTCGGATTTTACTGAGGATTTTTGCATCTATGTTCATGAGAGAGATTGGCCTGTAGTTCTCCTTTTTGGTTGTGTCTTTACCTGGTTTAGGAATCAATATAATACTTGCCTAGAGAAACGATATTTGGAGGACTGCTTCCTTTCCAATTTCATTGAAGACTTTGAGGAGTATAGGGATTATATCTTCTATAAATTTCTTGTAGAATTCAGCTATGAATCCATCAGGACCTGGACTTTTCTTTGTCGATAGGCTTTTTATAATGTTTTCTATTTCCTTGGTTGGAAAATTGAGAGTTTTTATATCTTCTTAGTTCAGTTTTGATAATTTGTACCTTTCCACTAATCTGTCCATTTTTTCTGTGTCTTCTATTCTGTGAACATAGAGTTTCTCGAAGTAACTATTGAAAATCTTCTGAATTTCCACTGTTTCTGTGGTGATTTCACCCTTTTCATTCTTTATTGCTTATATTTGAATTTTTTCTTTCCTCTTTTTGATGAGGTTGCCTAGAGGCTTATCAACTTTTTTAGTCTTTCACAGAACCAACTTTTTGATGTGTGGATTCTTTGATCTGTTTTCTACATCTCAATTGAGTTGATTTGTGCTCTAATCTTTATGATTTCTTCTTGTCTTTCTGCTCTGGATTTCGTTTGCTCCTCTTTTTCTAAATGTTGGAGCTGCAACATTAGGGTGTTTATTTGTTCCCGTTCTGTTTTCCTAATGTGTGAGATCATACCTATGATTTCCCTCTAAGAACTGCTTTCATTGCATCTCATAAATTCTGGTAAGTTGTGCTTGAAATTTCATTGAATTGTAGATATTGCTGAATTTCGTATTCAATTTGTTCTGTGGCCCGTTGATTGCTGAGTAGGGTGTTGTTTAAGTTCCATGAATTTAGCAGGTTGTTCTGGTTTATTTTGTTATTTAGTTCCAGTTTCATTGCACTGTGTTCAGATAATATGCATGGGAAAATTTCTGTTTTATTGCATATACTTATGCATGACCTTTGGACTAGTATGTCGTCTATTTTTCAAAATGACCCTTGTGTAGCTGAAAAAAATGTGTATTCATCTGTGGTTGGGTAGTACGTTCTGTATATCCACTAGGTCCATTTGATTCAAGCTTTGGTATATTTTTGCTACTTCTTTGCTAAGTTTTGGTCTGCTTAACCTGTCTTTTTTGAGATAAGGGGATGTTAAGGTCTCCTGTTAAGATTGTGGTCTTACATTGGTTTTTCATATCCATCGAGATCTGTCTTAAATAGTTCAGTGATTTGTGTTTGATGCATAGATATTTATGAGTGTTATCTCTCCCTCTTGAATTTTTCCCCTGACCAATATATATTGGCCTTCTTTGTGTCATTTGATCCTTCTTGGTTTGAAGTTGAGAAGAGAATTCTCTGAGAAGAGAATTGCTACTCCTACATTTTTCTGAGGTGCTGGGGCATGTAGTATCATTTTCCATCCTTTCACTCTGAGGCTATGAATGTCCTTTTGCATTAAGTGTGTTTCTTGTATACAGCATATTGTTGGATTTTGTTTCCTAATCCACAGTGCCAGTTTAATTTTCTTAATTGGTGAATTAAGTCCATTTACATTGATGGTTATAATAGAAATATCTTGACTTATGTTTATCATGATATTTTTACCTGCTGTTGTTCATTCCTTTTTATCCTGTGTTTAATTATCTGTCCGGTTTAGTGTTTTGCTCCATTCTCATTCGTGGAGTTCTGGTCATTGTGGTCTCTCTCTAGAACATCTTTCAGTGGCCTGTGTAGGGATGGCTTTGTCAACATGAAATTATTTAGTTGTTCTTTGTCATGAATGTATTTCACTTCTCCATCAAACTCGAGAGTTTTGCAGTGTATAATAGTCTGGGCTGGAATTTGTTTTCATACAAGACTTGAAGAACTATGCTCCATGATCTCCTTTCCTTCATGGTTTGTGTAGAGAACTCGGCTGTAATTCTGATGGGTTTTCCATTTAATATGATCTGCTTCTTCTCGCTAGCAGGTTTCAGTATATTATTCTTGTGTTGGATTTCTGGGATCTTGACTATTATATGTCTCGGTGTGTTTTTACTTCGGTTGAAGTTATTTGGTGTTCTGTTTGCTTCAGGTACCTGAACGTTGGATTGTCTCCTCATATTTGGGAAGTTTTCTGCTATTACTTCTGTCCATATTCTTTTTATATCATTTTGTACTGAATCCTTCCTTCTCATTTATGACAATCTTATGTTTTTCATCCTGGTGTCATATTTCTGGTGATGGATTATTTTTTCCTGCATTCTCATTATGTTTAAGAGATCTTTTCTTACCATTTCACTAGCTGCACCAGAGTCCTCAATATCTGAAATCCTGTTTTGTCTCTCGCTCAAACAGTTTTATAGACTCGTGATTGATATTTTAGTTCTTCTATATCTCTTTGACTCTGCTTCATGTATTGTATTTCTTTTTTGTATTGCTCATTCCAGCAATCCTTCATATATCTGATCTCCTCTATTTTTCTATTCATGTCTTCTTTGGAGGTAGCTATTAATTCTTTTACTGCAGAGTTTCTTCCACTTTGGGTTTTGTCTGTATATTTCCAGAAGTCTCTCTTTCTGTCTTTCTTTCTTTCTTTCTTTCTTTCTTTCTTTCTTTCTTTCTTTCTTTCTTTCTTTCTTTCTTTCTTTTTTTTTTTTTTTTTTTTTTTTTTTTTTTTTTTTTTTTTTTTTTTTTTTTTTTTTTTTTTTTTCTGAACCAGGGATTGAACTCAGGTCCTTGCGTTTGCCAGGGAAGCATTTATTCCACTGAGCCACCTCCCTGCCCAAGAAGTGTTTCTTTACTTCAGATGCTATGCTTTCAAATAATTCTTTTTTGATTTCAGAAATTATTTCTGCTTTGAGTTCCTTGTACCTTTCTGCTGTTGTTTCTTTGCTTGTGACAGTGTTAATTCATATGTTTCAGCTAGAATAGTGTTCTCTACACTTGTTCTGAGCATGCATTGGGTTTTCCCTATATCTTTCTGGATTTGATTCTTTATTTCAAATGCTATGTATTCAAGTATTTCTTTTTTTACTTCAGGCATTATTCCTGGTCTGAGTTCCTCTATACCTTTCTGCTTTTGTTCCTTTGCTTCTGTCTCTCTTAACTCATTCATTTCAGCTGAGCTAGTGGCCTCTGCACTTATTTTTGGACTTGAGATCTGAGGTTGCATTTTTCTCCTTGTCTTTGTCATTTTGAATAGTACTGACCTCTGACCTTTGGTGTAGAGCTTTGGTTGAGCTATAACCTTAGCATGTAATGAGATTTGGGTCCCAGTCTATTAAGTTTGAGATTATACATTTATGCCTGGCCTGAATCTAGCTTTTGTGTTTGGTTCTTTTTTGCTGCAGTTCCTGTGGTTTCCATCTGCTGGGTCCCTTTTCAGGGGATGACTGGGGGGCTCAGAAGCTCTCGGTTATGCTCCCCGGGCTGGGCATGGTTGGATCTACTGCCATGAGAGTCACCAAAAGTTCTTGCTCCCATGGCAGGCTTGGGGCAGGGTCTCCAAGAGATTGTCAGGCAGGTCTGTCTGGAGTGTCTCAGGTAGTTTTCTGGCTTGGATGTTTTGGGGCATGAGTCTCTGGATGGCACAGAGCACACTGGAGGAAGCCTAAGACTCTCCCTCAGTCTCACCACACACTTACCAAACTTGGATGCCCAGAGAGTTGGGAAAATTCCCACTCTCTCGGCTGGCTTGGGAGAGGAGCTCTGGGTAGCATGGTGTGCACAGGAAGAAGCCAAAAGCTCTGCCCCAGATTCACCAAACCGGGATGCACAGTGAATGCTCGGCAGCTTTGAGGTTGGGGCCGCCCCACACGGGAAGAAGCCAAAGGCTCTGCCCCAGGATCACTGAACCGGGATTCCCAGAGTGGGATAAGGGGCTTGAGGGGGTGGGGCCGGCCAATCAATCTTATTAAATACTCAAATATTGAACTTCCATGATGAAATTTAATGAATTCAAAACAGTATTTACTAAAATTAGAGCAATCATTTACTGAGTAATTGCATTAATATGACATGAATATGCCTTAACAACTATAAAAATACATTCATACATTATATATATATATATATATATATATATATATATATATATATATATCCTATTAAAATTTGAATCAATTATCTAAGTAGATACAAATTTTTCTTCAAATTCTTTTTTAAAATTTTTTATTGACGAACAAATAGCAAATCAAATTAACAGGACAGATTCAATAATTAATACATTGCAAATTGTTTTCATAATGTTTGTTGTCATCAAGATGCATACATGATATTTTAATCACAGACACTATTAGGGTAGATGTCTCTAATCAATGAATTAAGAGAATATAGCTGTATATTTAACTTATTTTTTTTACAGCTGAATTATAGCACAGTTTCTAATTGACACTTTCTACCTTGTTATCTTCCTAGTGGTTGTCCATAGTACTAGAAGCCAACATAATATCCTGTCCAAACACTTAGTGCAAATCTTGCTTCTCATAGAATTATGCAGAAGCACTGCACATTTATCTTAACTGTACTGTTTATACACACACATCATGGTTCTTCCTTTGTATCCCCCCTTTTTATATCTATACCTGTCAAAGATGGGCACTCCATTGTCATTCAACCATTATAGCTGCCTGAACTTAGCGACACAATCCAACACAGTCCAACATTCCACAGTAATATTGTGTTATCTAAAGAAGTTGTTGACTGTAGTTATTTACAACTCAACTTACTATTATGGCCCCACTTTTTTTTTTTGACTAACTGTAAATTTTATTATATTTTAAAAATTTGGCATCCATGGGTTCATTGCTGGCACATAAAAATACAATTGATCTGTGTATAATTCTCTTGTATCCTATGAACTTGCTGAATTTACTAGCTCTAGGAGTTTTCTATTGATTGATTCTTCGGCATTTTCTTTCTTTCTTTTTTTTTTTTTCATTTATTTTTATTTTATTGAAATACAAATGTCAACCAGACAGTTTCAAAACACCATAACCATACAGAGTCGATGAAATAATACATTGCAAACTGTTTTCATAACGTTTTGGTATTGTACAAGGTGCATACATGATATTATAT
Source organism: Ctenomys sociabilis (assembly GCA_004027165.1). Taxonomy (NCBI): domain Eukaryota; kingdom Metazoa; phylum Chordata; class Mammalia; order Rodentia; family Ctenomyidae; genus Ctenomys; species Ctenomys sociabilis. The sequence continues at coordinate 50,396 of PVKA01006163.1, read as the reverse complement.
TTACAGCTGAATTATATCAAAGATTGAATAATTATTTACCTAGTGGATGACCATAGCACTAAAAGCTGACATAATATCCTTTCCAACCACCATTAGTGCAGATCTTGCCTCTCATAGAATTATGTAGAAGCACAGCGTTATCTATCCCAACTGTACTGTCTATACACACACATGATGATTTTTTCTTTCTACAACCCTTCCTTTGTCTACACCTGTCAAAAGTGG